>WOXC01006554.1:0-217202 GCA_011680675.1 Gymnobelideus leadbeateri
ACAATGCATAGGTTTCCCAAGAATATACTATTCTTATGAAAATCTAACTTTCATTAGACTCCATACTTGAATCTAATGGGTTCAACCATGCTTCTTCTTTTAAACGACTATATGGGTCAACACTTATTTTCATTTTTAGTTGTTTGTTAAAATGTTTTATTGATGTCTTTTGTTTTTCACTGCCTACATTTTCCATCTAATTCCTCTCATCCTTTCCTTTCCCAGATAGTCATCCTGTATAATAAAGAACAAAAGAGAAAAATAAATTTCAGCATAACCAACAAATATGTAAAAAAAAAAAAGGTCTAAGAAATGTTCCATATCCAGTCCTCCATCTCTACACATAAGGAGAGGGAAGACTCCTTCTGATATCTCTTCTTTGAGGTCAACCCTGATTCTTATAATTTCACAATGTTCAATTTTCTATTGTTTTGTTGCTGTTCTTTCTATTTACATTATTGTGGTCATTGCTTTTCCTGATTCTGTTTACTTTACATAAGCATCAGTTCATATAATTCTTCTCATGGCAATTCTCATTTTTATGGTTGTAATAGTTACCTTCACACAGTAAACACTTCTCTTGACATAAAAGTTTTAGGTACAAGAACAGAGACTTCTCAGTTTTTAAGTGGAGAGGAATGAATTCTTATTTAATTTCCTCCTCAACCTCTCCCTGGGATTGTGCCCAGATCCAATGTTTAGCACATTGGTCAGCAAAGAATATTTGTTCATTTGTAGCATTTATGTATTCAGGTGCTATTATCATGAACAGGTATAACAAAGATGATTACATACATTATTTAAGATAGGGAATGCTTAAATACAAATGGAGGTCTAGGTAATAGATATCACTAAATGCTGAAATGATAACATGATATACTTTGTGCTAACACAGGGTGCAAAGGCTGCACGTTTTGTTATTGAACTAGGAAGGTCTTAACTAGTTGTCTGGAGAAAGATGACAACATACCTTAAAAAAGACTCTTTAGTTATAGTTGTACTCATTCTATACAATGTGGATGCATCATTGCTTTTCTCAGGGATGGAAGAAAAGCAAATCAATAAGGTAGGGAGGTGAGCAAACCTAAAGACACAAAAGTACTGTGTGGTTATCTATATAACATTATGAATTTCTTTTGAATTCGGAAATTGATGTGACATAGCAAAAGGAGTTGGCTGCCCACTAGCTAAAACCTTTTTCTGTCTTACTAGGCAGCTAAGTGGCATTAAATCATCAGACAATTGATTTAGTCATACTTAGATACAATGGAAGATCTGATTAAGGCAAAACAACATAATAGGTCATCTTCACTATCAAAATGGCAAACACTGGGAAATAATGCTTTCTGATGATTGCCACTGAAAACACTCAACAAGAGACACATGAAGCAATGCATTCTTTTAACTGCTATACGTTGGAAGGCTAGAGCTTGTTCAAGGGATTTCTGAATTCAAGGTCTACAGAATAGATAGTTTCATGTGATCTCTTTCTTTCCTGTTGGAAAAATCTGGTCAAAAGATATGGAAATAAGGAAGAAATAGCACAGCAGACTAGTGTTAATATGAACATGGCAAACTTCGATTAAAATTGCCATGGAGCTTGGACAGTTTGAATGAGAATGTGAAAGAAGGGCTGGATTGTAAAGAAAATAAGCTGGAAAAACAAAAATTAAATGGAATATTGTAGTGTAGTAGTTTGAGAGCCATTGGACAGTTTATACCAGCTGAGTTACATGTGGATAGTATATTTTTATTAAGATAAGTCATCACCTATGGAAAAAAGTCTGTATGCTATTACTAAAACAGCCTATTAAAGCAAGATCAACTTGTATTGATCTATTTTCTCTTTAAATTCAATCTAAAGGCCAAGGAGAGATGATAGCAAAAAAGTCAGAATTCTACAGATCCCACAAAGGTATGTGTTTTCTCCCTATAGATAAGTGGAATGATTCTCAGTAAGCATGGCCAAATTTTATCAGTAGAGAAAAATCTATTGGCCTAACTACATTACAAAACAGGGCGAATGAGCCTACTTTGCAACATGTGAGAGGATCAGATAACTGAACAGACAAAGCTTTATGCCACAATGTAATGGAAAGAATGATAAGGGCTATGACCTTCTGGACAGATAAAAAAGAATCATGGGTTACATGTCATTCTAAGCATGAGGTTACAATGGGGATGATATGTATGATTCCATCAATTATTTAAATGAAATTATTCATGACTTTAAGGTTTCATTATTCAAAATTGCCATAAACAGCTTTCTAGAGTATTTAGGTCCAAGAAATAAGAAAGCTGATTTCTAAAACTACTAGGACAATTAATTTCTTCTTAACTTTTCACTGAGGTTTTCTCTGAACCATCCCACCCTCCACACTAAACAATTTTAACTGCATGACTTGGGAGGGGGAGCATTCAAGAGTTTCATGGCAATTAACAAAATTAACAATTGTTTATTAAGCATCTATTATATGTCAGGTACTAGAAATACAAATAGGAAAACGAGACAATTTCTGCCCTCAAAGAGCTTACATTCTAGTAGGAGCCTGCAATATGTTCACAAGTAAATAATTATAGGATATATGCAAAAGAAATACACAGTGATTTGGGGGTAGGTATTAACCATGAGGTTGGGAGAGTAAGTAAAAAACTTTTTTTTAACATAGGTGGCACTTGAGCTCAGCCTCAAAGGGAACCAAGGGATTTTAAGAGGTCAGGGTGAAAAGGGAGATCACTGCAAGCATGGGAAGCAAACGTTCCAGGCATGTAGGACAGCCGGTACCTGGACATAGATGCAGAAGAGAGAATGTCATTTGCAGGAAATAGTAATGCTACATATTGGCTAGAGGCTAGAGAGCCTGAGAGGGATAATGTGTAATCAGCCTAGAAAAGTGGGCTGGAGTCATGTTGTTATGGGCTAAAGAACTTGTGGTTTGGGCCCAAAAGGTACCCTTGAAGAAGAAAATGATTTCACAAGCTGGTCAGTACTAAAGCCCCATTAAACAGCCACCCATATTTCTAGATTTAAACATCAAGGTTTGAAATTATTGCCTCATCAGTTTTGAAATGAAGAAATGCTAATAATTAATAGCCATATCATAATTTTAATAATTAGAGGAATTCAAATGGATGCATCTTGAAGGTGTTGCCTCACATGCATCAGACTGACAAAGTTAACAAAAAAGGAAAACACATGTTGGAGGGGCTGTGGGAAAAGGAGCAGACTGATGCATTGCTGGTAGACCTATGAATGGGCACAGCCATTCTGGAAAACAGTTTGGAATTGGTTTACAAAAAGTTACTCAACAATGCATGACCTCTGACCTAGCTATATCACTGCTAGGTTTATATCCAAAAGAGGTCAAAGAAAGAAGAAAAGGTCCTATATGTATAAAAAGTTTTATAGCAACTCTTTTTTTATGTGTGAGGAATTTGATTTTAATGTAGAATTAAGAAGATAATTCACATAAACATGTATTTAAAAATGGACATAGGTCATACACATACTTAGGATTATAGACCTAGTAGATAATGTCTCAGACATCTATTAAATCTAATGCCTTCATTTTACAGACGAGGAAACTAAAGTCCAGAGAGGTTAATATTTTCCTAAGGTCCCACAAGTTTTTTTTCAAATGCTTTATTAACTTCTGGTTTACATCATTCATTTCCACCAGATTTTGAGTTACAATTTTTCCCCATTTTCCCCCTACTCACCACCCCAAAATAGCAGTCCCACAGGATACCCCCTCCTCCAATCTGCTCTCTCCCATATCTTTTCCCATACCCCCTTCAACTTTTCCAGTAGGGCATGATGGATCTCTGTGCCCCAATGCCTGTATATCTTATTTCCCAATTATATGTAAAATAGTATTAATAATAACATCTATATATTTTTAAACATTTGATTTTAAAACTTTGAATTTCAGATCCATTCCCTTCTTCCCTTGTCACCCACCCTTACTGGGAAGATAAGCAATTTAGTATAGGTTGTACATGTATAGCTATGTAAAACATTATCATAGTAGATATATTGTAAAAGAATGACTATATTTCCCTCCCTCCTATCCCACCTCCCACTTGGTCTATTCTCTACTTTGATCCTGTTCCTTTTCAAAAGTGGGTGCTTCCAACTTCCCTCACCCCCTTCCCTCCCATCCTCCCTTCCATCACTTCCCTTCTTATCCCCTTCCCCCCTATTCTCCTGTAGGGTGAGATATCCTATTTAGTATGTTTGTCATTCTTTCCCTGAGCCAAATTCAATGAGACTAAGGTTTTGCCTTTTTGCCTTCCTGTTCTTCCCCTCTATTGTAACCATTTTCCCTTGCTCCTTCTATATAAGACAGGTTACCCCATTCTGTCTCTCCCCATCTCCTCTCGTTATATTCCTCTCACCTCTTAATTCCACCTTTTAAATATTATCCCTTCCTATTAAATTGGTCCTGTACCCTCTATGTATACCTGTAAACATATATACACACATTCACGTATGTATTCATATGCCCATATACCCTTCTTCAACTATTTTCATATTGAGAAAAGTTTCATCAGGTACAATTACCATTTTTTCATGTAGGAATGTAAATAGTTCAACTTCGATAAGTTCCTTATGATTTCTTTTCCTTGTTTACCTTCTCAAGCTTCTCTTGCTTCTTGTATCTGAATGTCAAATTTTCTATTCAACTCTGGTTTTTTCATCAAGAATACTTGAAAGTCCTCTATTCCACTGAATGACCATATTTTCCCCTGAAACATGATACTCACTTTTGGTGGGTAGGTGATTCTTGGTTTTAATCCCAACTCCTTTGCCCTCCAGAATATCATATTCCAAGCCCTTTGATCCCTCAGTATAGAAGCTTCCAGATCCTGTGTTATCTTAATTGTTGTTTCCACAATATTCAAATTGTTTCTTTCTGGCTCCTTGTAATATTCTCTCCTTGATCTGGGAATTTCAGAACCTGGCTATAATATTCCTAGGAGTTTCCTTTTTGGGATCTTTTTCAGGAGGTGATCTGTGGATTCTCTTAACCTCTACTTTGCCCTCGGGTTCTAAAACATCAGGGCAGTTTTCCTTAAGAATTTCTTGATAGATGATTTCTTTCTTTGATCATGGCTTTCAGGTAGTCCAATAATTTTTAGATTATCTCTCCTGGATCTATTTTCCATGTCAGTGGTTTTTCCCATGAGGTATTTCCCATTGCCTTCTATTCTTTCAATTGCTCGGATCTGTTTAATAGCATCTTGATTCTCATAAAGTCACTACCTTTCATTTGCTCCAATCTAATTCTAAAGGAATGATTCTCCTCAGTGAGCTTTTAAGATTCTTTTTCCATCTGGCAAATTTGGCTTTTTAAGGCATCCTTCTCCTCATTGCCTTTTTGAACCACTTTTGCCATTTGAGTTAGTCTATTTTTAAGGTGTTATTTTCCTCAGTCAGGCTGTTGACTGTCCTTTCATAATTTTCTTGCATCATTCTCATTTCTCTTCCCAATTTTTCCTCCCCTTCTCTTATTTGCTTCCTAAGGTCCTCTATGGCCTGTAGCAAGCTCGTATTTTTCTTTGAAGCTTTTGGTGCAGGAGTTCTGACTTCACTATTTGCCTCCTGTTCCATGCTTTGATCCTTTCTGTTGCCAAAGTAGGAGTATAAAGTTGGGGTACTCTGTTTATTTTGCTTCCTTTGCCTACTTATGTTGCCACTCAGTTGCTTGACCCCTGGGCTTTTTGCCACAGTAGGACTCTGCCACCAGACGGGGGAGCTTCCATCCCAAACGCTGGGGTTTTTTCAGCTGCCAGAGGTATTAATTGGGTGCCCTCTCTGAAGCCTCCACACACTCTGGCAAGCTGGTCACACACTCCAGGACCTCCACCCTAGACCACAATCCAGATCCAAGCAGGTTAAAGTGGGAGCAACTACCCCTCAGACTGGTTGCTTGGTCCCCCTACACTCTGCAGGCCAGAAGCTGAAGCTGTCACATGGGGACGGCTGCATGGCCAGCCATGGATCCTCAGTAGCTTCTCCCCTGGGGGCAAAAGCTGAGGCACTCCCAACTACTAGATCCCAAAGTCCACACTGCACTGACCTCTCTTTGTCTTTAGCATCTATGTGTTGATAATTCTGGAAAAAACCACAGCTGCTGGTACTCTGGAGTCCCTCCAGCCAGTGGCTGGTCGGGCCACCCTGGGGCTATAACCTCCCATTCAAGCAGGGCTGGGGTCAGCTCCCAGAGTGCTGTGCTGACTGATTCCTGCCAGCCTGCCAGGCTGTCCTCAGTGGGAGGTTAGCTTCTCTGTGTGATTTTGTGGGTTCTGTAGCTCCAAAGTTTGTTCAGAGTCCCCTCTTACATGAATTGGAGGAGGTGAGAGCCTGAAAAATGGAAGTCCTGTTTCTATTCCACCATCTTGACTCTGCTCCCTATACCAACTCTTTTTGTGGAAACTAAAGGGATGTCCATAATGTGAGGAATGGTTAAGTTGTGGTATATGAATATGATAGAAAACTGTTGTGCTATAAGAAATGAGGAAACAGATTATTTCAAATAGACATGGAAAGACATATGAAATGATTTAGAGGGAAATGAGCAGAATCAGAAGAATAACATATTATAGCAGTATTATAAAAAAAGGCAATTTTAAAACCTGTTATAAACTGATGATAAATGAAATAAACAGAGCCAGGAGAACAATTTATACAATAAAAATGACATTGTAAAGACAAAGAACGTTGAAAGCTGTGAGAACTCTGATCAATACTGTGACTACAATTCTAGATGAAACATGCTATTCACCTCTTGACAGAAGGGTGATAGATTTAAGGTGCAAAAGGAGGCATAATTTTTTACACAACCAATGAGGGAATTTGTTTTGCTTGACTATGCATATTTGTTGAAAGGAATTTGCTTTTCTTTTCTGTTCTTTTAAATAATTGGGAGTGGAGTGGGAGGAAGGATAAAAACAATTCCTTTAATTAAAAACAATACAAAATGGAAAGGGGCGGGGTGTTGCTAAAGATATAGAATGCTGCATACAATTTCAGGTGAGGCTGCTATATAACTAATCATAAATATCTATAATGTGAAAAATAAAACACATTCATTGAACACTTTTTCAAATAAAAGAAAATTGGCACCTCATTGTGCTAGTGGAGGTGTGAATTGATCTAGTCATTCAGGAAAGCATTTTGGAACTATGCCCCCAAAGTTACTGAATTGTACATAATGATATTGAGTCTCTTTCCCAAATATATCAAATAAGGAGGAAAAGAACTCATAAGTACAACAAAAATATTTATTATAGTCATTCTTTTTTGTAGTGGAAAAGAACTGGAAAATAAACATCAACTGGGGTATGACCGGACTCACTATGGAAAATTATTGTAATGGAATATAATTGTGCTATAATAAGTGATGGGATGATTTTAGAGAAAACTGAGAAGACTTATATGAACTGATATAGAGCAAAGAGAATAATGAAAACAGTTTATAAAACATCAACACAACAAAGACAAACTACTTGGAAAGACTTAGCAATTCTGATCAGTGCAGTGGACAGGACCAGTTTAGTAATTTAGTTTTCTTGACCATGCATATTTATTCACAAAGGCTTCCTCCCTCTCTCCCTTCCTGTCTTTCTTTTTTTATGGAAGGGGAGGGAGAGAATAAGCATTTATTAAGCACTTACTAAATGCCAGTCACTGAACTAAATGCTTTACAAATATTATCTCACAACAACTCTGGGGGGAGGGTAGGTGTTATCATTATCCCAATTTTACAAATGGGGAAACCATGGCAGACAGAGGTAAGAAACTTGTCAAGGGTTACATAGATAGTAAGTGGCTGAGGCTGGATTTGAATTCAGAGGAGAAAAGGAGGAGGGAGAGAAAATTGATCTTTGTTATTTATTATTTAAAAAATACTTGCCTGGTAAGTCAGAAATTTAAAATCATAGTATAATGAATTTAGAGCTAGAAGTGACCTTACAAAGTCATCTAGTTGAACCCCTTCATTTTATAGGTAAGGTAACTGGGGTTGAGAACACTTAATCTTTTGCAGTTATTAGATATTTTGGACAATAAATCCAGGTTCAACATTCTCTCCACAATAACATCCTACTTCTCAACTCTAATGTCTACCCTCCTTGGGGGAAATGAGGTACATGGGAGGAGATGGTGAACTAGATGTTCTTACAACAACAATGATCTAAAGTATAGGTTAAGGTTTGAGCATAGCCTAGAATTCAGACTGTAAGGACAGGTAGAAAATCAGTGCTAACAACAAACATAACTACAAAATCGTCATCTCTTGATATCCATACATCATTTAAATCGCTATGCCTCAGTTTGTATATCTGAAAAGTGACAAAGTAGATTATATAGATTAACTTGCAAAAATTCCGAGGTGATTAGGTCACTGGAAAATGATATTGGAATGACATCTATACATTCCTATTTATGCTTTGTATTGCTGGTGTTAAAAGAGCCCATTCTATAGCAACAGGCTGGAGGAGAGTGCCCAGATTTAAGTGTGGCACAGCAGTATGCACTTTGTCTAAATCCTGAACTATTTCTGTTTTCAAGATATAACAGATCAAATGAGATAACATATGTACTGTGCTTTGCAAATGATAAAGTGTTATATATTATAAAGGAGGTAGGTCTTCCAGGGCACTAAACATCCCAAATATTTTCCAGCTCCATGTCTTTGCTTACATCATTCCTTATTGCAAGAAAGCTCTGAATTGGACTGGAAGAGAGGATGCTGGGTTTATTTATGAAACTGGCATTTGTGAGATGACACAGACAAAAAAGGCAGAGGTCGAACACAATCTGAACCAAGGGAGGAAATGCCCACTTTGATAAGAACACATAGACATCCAGACTTTAAGCATATATACTAGACTTTGCATCAACAGATATGAGTATGGGTAATGAAAATATTTTGAGGGAATGATGATTCTTTCTCCATTTAGTACATAGAGAAATTCAATAGGATCTTCTAGAAACATTCCCATTACTGCTGCTCAATAGATTACAAGGGAATGCCTCAATCTATGGTAATCCTGCAACTTTCTCGTCTTTTTCTGTTTTCTTTTTTTTGGAGGGGGGAAGGCAAGACAATTGGGGTTAAATGACTTGCCCAAAGCCACACAGCTAGTGTGTCAAGTGTCTGAGGCTGGATTTAAACTCAGGTTCTCCAGGCTCCAGGGCCAGTGCTCTATTCACTGAATTCTGCAACTTTCAATGTTAAACTCATCTATCAGGCACTTTTCCTCTAAAAGCCTCATGACATTATTACAAGAACTTCCTGTTAAACTTATCTTTAGTAGTATATAGGTGACAGTATAAAAAAGGAAACACGGGGAAGAAAAGGTAGAGAAAAAAATGGATAGAGTGGGGTTGAGGGAGTAAAATCAGACTTTAGAAGAATGTGATTAAGTGACAAATTCAAGTCCTTGATGGATATACTAAGTTCCCAGAATGTGTATGTGTGTGTGTGTGTGTGTGTGTGTGTGTGTGTGTGTGTGTGTGTGTGTGTGTGTGTGTTGTGGGGCTGGGCTTAAGTGGAAGGGTCACTGAGGTCCTTTCATTTGGGCTTCTCCCGGGCCTATTCTCACAAAATTCATCAGCTATAAAAACTTTATCCTGCTCATAACTGTTGGGGTAAGAGGGGAGAGGTTGCCATTGGCATAGCAAGTCTCTAAACTTCAGAATCTGAGAGGATGAGAAAACACATGATACTGAACAAGAACTTTCCTGGTACTCTTTAGTAAACTGTTCTTTCCATCTAACCTAATGGTCTGCAAAAGTTTATAAAGTTCCTCAAATGCTGGACATGCCCTTAGGGAGTGGTCTAAGACCATCCCATGGCAGAATCAGGTTCAATGAACTTTTGATTTTCTTTTTTTTTCTTTTTTTGGAGGGCAATTGGGGTTAAGTAACTTGCCCAAGGTCACACAACCAGGTTTTTGTTTGTGTGTGTTAAGTGTCTGAGGCCAGGTCAGAACTCAGGTCCTTCTGACTCCAGGGCTGGCACTCTACTCACTGCGCCACCTAGCTGCCCCAACTTTTGATTTTCTAAAGTTCTTGAAAATACAAGAAGTTTAGGGTGATTCTCACCTGCTATGTGTTAATTCCCTCCTCCCAAAATACTTGCCTGACAATAAGAGCCTTTGTAGAATTAGAATCTCTTTGCTTTCTGAACACAGCTCCTTACTGGCTGTTTTAGCTGGGGGGAAAATGTGTTAACCACACACATCACACTCAGTATATTCTGCTCTTTCTTATTACTGGATTTCATACAGGCAAAGCCAAGAGCTATCTCTTGCATAGAGAGGAGCACTCGGTACCTGTTTGGTAAGGTAAATTCCAAAGCAGATAGGAGGTTACTGAGTGACTAGAATGCTGGGCCTGGAGTCAAGAAGATCTGAGTTCAAATTCAGATTCAGATACTTTCTAGCTGTGTGACCCTGAGCAAGTCTCATAATTTCTATCTCAGTTTCTCCATCTTAAGTTGGGCATAATAGTACTTATTTCAGAGGATCAAATGATATAACATTTGTAAAGGAATTTCCAACTTTAAAACTATGATGATAATGATTATAGAACTTTGACATGAAAAAAAGAAATAAAAAGTTGCAGAGAAACAAACCAAAAAAAAATCATATGTACTGGTTATGGGGTTTGAAGATCTTCCATGCCCCATGAACTTGCTGATGTAGCAGGAAGGGGTGGGGCAGGAGGAAGCCAGAGCCTAGCTGGAGTCAGTGTGATGACTGGAAGTGTGGTGGCAGCAGCAGCAGTGGTGGCATGAACTCCTTTTCTTTTTTTGAGCCAGCCAGAATTTCTGCTAAGGACTTCTGCTAAGGACTGCCAGGGACAGGAACTATGATGGATTGGAGCTGCTGGGAGCGAGCTCCATGGCAACTGAGCAGTTGCCATGAATAAGGAGAGGAGGACCTTTGCCTGAGGTAGCTTGTTCTGTTTTGAAGGCTTGAGGATGTGGGTGTTTACTATGTTAAATACATGTGCCAACTCTATAGCTACTGTGATAATTTTGACTTTCCGGTTTGGGGATTCGGTTTTCTGGAATTTAAATAAATGTTCTAGCTTTGTCCCCCATGTAGAAAGCCTGTTATATTTTGTGATTAATAACCATATCAGCATACTTATGCTGTAGGTTACTGGAGGCATTGTGAATACTGCATTGTTGATACATCGTACAAGAAGTGAGGCTGAAAGAAAAAGTTAAATACATGAATCACATGCTTTTATTCTATTTCCCCTACATGTACTGAGAAGGTATTGAGATATAACAGACTTAGCACTGGGCTTGACATAAGATGATCTAGGTATGGAGGCATGTCTTCCCATGGGAAAGAGAACTGGGGCTCAAATACCCATTCAGTCACTATCTGGGAGACCTGGGTCAACTCTCTTAGTCTCTTGATACCAGTTTCTTTATTTGCAGGAAAAAGGGTTTGGCCTTGATGACCATCAAGGTCCCTTACAACTCCAAATCTTTGTTGATGAGCTAGAGTTTTAAATAGGCAGGTGTCAGGGAATAGAAGGGATAGCAGCCATGGAATCCAAAGAGCTGAGTTTGCTTTTTGGTCCTGTGATCCAACCAAGTGACAACTTCTGAGACTCAGTTTTGTTACGTGTAAAACAGGGATGATGCATACTCTGTCTAACTCCCAGGGTGAGCTGTATTTGATAGCTCTTTGGCAAATATAAAGCACTATACAAATGCAAATCATAATACCCATTTTCACCACTATGACTATTGCTACTCTTAATCAATCAGAAAAGCAAAAGAACTTTTTGAAAAAGAAGATTTGTTGAACACAGGACTCAGGATTCAGTTTCTTCCAACATAACTTGGCACATCGTCCTGTGAATGGGCTCAAGCATGGTATTACAGTACTAGGACAATTTATCTAAATCTATCCAAATTATCATACAGAATATATTGGCTGCTGGTTCCCAGTGGTTCTTCTCATTGACTTCACCACTGTGAGTAATTTCATGCATGCCCAGGGATATCTAAAAGTAAACAACATCTTATAGAGAAGTATGAAAAATGGTGACATGTCAAATATGAGAAGTGCTATATTGTGTGCACTACCCAGTAGGAAAAATAAAGTTCTTAGAACAGTGAACTGGAGAAGGAAAATGGGGGCATGACCTTAAATAATTCAAGAAATCATATCTGGAGTAAACAAAAAACTAAACAATCTAATGGAACTAAAGTCAGAAGAGAACATCATTCAATATCCAACAAAGAATACATTATCATCCACAAATATTCATGGTCTGACCCTATCAAACCTCCTCCACCCACACACAAACACATGCTTAGATTCAATGACCTTTAGTGAAAGGAAAAAATCCTCAACCTAGCATTTTAAACCAGACAACCTAACTCCAACCTATTTTTATATACATTTCTTTTTAATGTCTTCGCTTCTTATATTCCATTCCACTTAAACTAGCCAGCTAGCTGATCCTTGGACAAGATATCTCTAATATTACTTTTCTGTTGGCCTCCATGAGTAATTGTCCTATGTGAAAAGAGTCTTCCTTCTTAACTGTACTTCATAAAATCCCTAGTTTCATTTTGAACACAGCTCATGGCACCTCCTACATGAGGCCTTCCCTGGTTCACTCAGTGGTGGGCACTTTCTACCTCTACATTACTCTGTACATACTTTGAACAAAACTTGTATAGGTGTATGTGTAGAATGCAGGTTTCATGAATAATTTGGGACTATGCCCAAAGGGTTATAAAATTGTGATACCTCTAACTTAGCAATACTACTACTAGTTCTTTATCCCAAAGAATTTTTTTAAAAAGGAAAAGGACCCACATGTACAAAAATATTTATAGCATTTCTTTTTTTTTTTTTTTGTGGTAGCAAAGAACTGGAAATCGAGGGGATGCTTATGAATTGGGAAATGGCTGGACAAATTATAGAAAGTGAGTATAGTGGGATATGATTTGCTGTAGGAAGTGATAAAAAGGGACAGTTTCGGAAAAACCTAGGAAGACTTATATAAACTGATGCAAAGTAAAGTGAGCAGAACTAAAAGAACATTATGCACAGCAACAGCAATATTGTACAGATGATCAAGTGTGAATCACTTAGCTATTTTCATCAATACAATGTTCTAAGACAATTCTAAAGGACTTGGGATGAAAAATGTTATTCACTTCTAGAGAGAAAACTAATGAAATCTGAGTGCAGATTGAAGCATAGTTTTTTACTTTATTTTTCTTAATTTTTTTTGCAACATGGAAATATGTTTTACATAATTTTACATCTGTAATTGATGTCCCATTTCCTTCCTTCTCAATGGGTGGGGAGTGGTCTGATGGAGAGAGAGAATTGGAAACTCAACATTTAAAAAATAGAATATACAAATTAAATAAACAATAAGCTTATTTTTAAAAAAAAGGGCAGCTAGATGGTGCAGTGAATAGAGCATGGGCCCTGGAGTCAGGAGGACCTGAGTTCAAATGCCCCCTCAGACACTTAACACACAAAAAACTAGCCATGTGACCTTGGACAAGTCATTTCAACCCAATTGCCCCTCCAAAAAAAAAAAAAAAGCAAAAAAGAATAAAAATAAAAATAAAGAAAAAAAAGAATGCAGGTTTCATGACCAGAAGGACTATTTCATTTTTTACTTTCTATCTCCAGAGGGGTCCTAGTATTTTTCATAAATATTTGTGCTTAATAAATATGTTAAATATTTATTGAATTTAACTTATTTATGCATCTTTGGTATATATGTTTACTTGTATATATGCATATGTGCACACATGTGTACATATACATACATATAACACAATACATATTCTTTTAAAATACACACACACACACACACATATATATATATACACAAATGCACACATACATATATGGCAGCTAATAGAGTTCTGGGCCTGGAGTCAGGAAGACTCTTCTTTCTGAGTTCAAATCTGGCCTCAGACACTTCCTAGCTACATGGCCCTGGCCAAGTCACTTAACCCTGTTTGCCTCAGTTTCCTCATCTGTAAAATGAGCTGGAGAAGGAAATGGCGAACCGATCCAGTATCTTTGCCAAGAAAACCCCAATGGGTCAGACATAGCCTAAATGATTGAACAACAACAAAGCAAGCTGGCATGAGTGTTCTATAGACGTGGAAGTGTAGCAGCTTACTTGCTTTGCTTCAGACTGCTCCTTTTGAGGTTATTAAAGTAAAATTATGTGACTAGAGCGATCTCAGGGGTCACTTAGTTCAACTCTTCATTTCACAGTTGGGGAAACTAAGGCACAAGGAAGTTTAAGTGACTTGCCTTTTTTTAAAGGTGGTACTCCCTCTTATTAGCTATGATAAAACAAACCCTGTCACAGCCTTTGCCTTAGTGTTCATTATTCTACTGATTATTGTGTAAATATTAGACTTCCTGCCTGTGGAGAATTTGAGGCTTGCTTCCTTTCAGTCCTGTCTGTATATTCCCAACGGTTGCAGAGCTTGGAACAAGAAAGTTTATGTAATGTTCCAGAAAAACTGCTGTACATCATGGCTTGTTTTAACCCAGGTATGAAAAGAAGGCAGAGATGAATTCACAAAAACGTCTTTCATCTGAATGGTTAAAAAAAAAACAACAACCTACCACCACCTTCCCCTCCCACACTCATAAGGTCTAAACAGCTTTAACCACTGGCATAATTATAGCCCACTGCTTATACAGAGCACAGTGAAAGAGCCCAAGTCAGGCCAGGCTGACTCCCAATTCTTGTAGGAAAATCTTTCACTCAAAAAGACTGGGATGCAAGAATAAATCATTTCCCCAAAGTCACACATTTCTAGTAAACCTTGCAGTATAGCATGGTAAGTGTGACCATTTTACTAGGCCAACAGAATATGAAAGCTCAATGAAACATTACGTCGTAGTGATCAGATTTTTTAAAAATTAATTTAGCAGAGGAAAAAAAGCACCATAGAAAGAAATCTTAGGGTTTGACCATGGCCAACATGTATAAAAAGTCCAGCAAGTGAGTGCATGGGAGTGGTAACAATGCTGTTTCCTTAATCAATGGATCGCTTTATTTTTACGTTATGTACATACACATATATTATGGGATAGATGCATATATCAATGTATATATGTATACACAAAAAGAGACATATATTCATGCCTATATCTAGTTATTGGAATGGCCTTTCTGGTTTGCAAGATTGGGCTGGTTTGGACATTATTAAGTAGAGGGTGTGCAACTGTGTTTCATAAATGGATAAAGCAAGGTCCTCGAGAACAGGATCTAACTATTTGGCTCTCTTTATATCCCTAGCCTAGCCCATAAGTATTTAATAAATGACTGAGGCGCATTTCTGTGTAAAGGCAAAGGGTCTAGAATTGATCTGAAATCTGGTGGTGAACTGCTATTGACATTAAGCTTGATTGCCTGAAGGTGGCACCCAGGCAAAAGGATGGCAGAGGCTTTACTTCCTCTGAGAACTATTTACCATCTTTTGGGAGCTTCCAAAGAAAATGAATGAGAGAATAATGAAAAATAAGAAAGGCAGAACTGGAAAATGCCACACTTAATATACATTGTGTCATGCTTCACACTACACAATTAATTTCCTTAATAAAAAAGGGTCAATGTCTACCCTAATTATCGCCAGTCCCTACGTAAGCCCCTGAGGGCCCATTTGCCAAAATCAGTATGTTACAGATTTGGAAGGGTATTGAAACTGATACATGGAAAAGTATTAGAATGATCATCTTGAAATTGCAAAAACAAAAAATGCAAATGCATTTCACACTATAAAGGCTTCATCTTTGCTGCCTATATATTTGAATAATTTATATAAATGAGAAAATCAGTTCAAATTAAAAATATAACTCTATGTTTTTAATTCTGAGAGTAATTTTCAGTGCCATATCCAAAAATCAGATGTCAAACATCACTAAGTAGTTACATGTGAAATGACCTGAAAAGAAGGGATTGAGTTAACTTCACATGTGAAATGAAGACAATGGGTTTAAAGATTCTCCCAAACTTGAATCAAATATTTTAACCTCACTTCTCTAAATATTTCTGACACAGGACTTATATAACTCCAGATTTGCTCCAGTTCACTGTATACAAGTTAATGGGATCAACGTTATCAAAATATATGTTTCTCTGTGATTATGTTCTTAGGCTTCCTCAAGTCTACAGAAAATCTTGAATCAATGACCAGAAATACTTGAAGGGAACAGAGCCTATCTTATACAGTTAATTTACTGTCTTTTATTGGCATTCCTGAAATTTCTAATGAATCTCTCTCTTCTAATACTGCTTTATAAAGTAAAACAACTTCTTATATCACATCTTGTTTACTATAAAAGTGCCTTCCATACTGCAGGTGATCGATATAGGTCTGTACATTTGAACAAATTAAATACAAAGTTCTGAAAACAACGAAAGCCTCTGTCTTATTTCTGTACTTAAATATCATTTTCAAACACAGCATGCATATCTTTTGGAAAGTCTTACTTTACATTTGTATAATTGCAACTATTACCATAAATTATGTGATGCATTAACACTTCACCCTTTCAGAGGTCCACTACTTGAAACCAATTTTCAAGGCATGGGATTCTAGACATTAAAATTCATTTAAACTATTAATAAAGTGATCACGTTCAAACATCCCTTTTGGAAACCATTCCTTTTTGTGCAGCTGAACTGTTTAACAATATTGTACATGGAAGTGCAACCAAAAAAAACTGCTTTCATGGCTAATTCAACTATGAATAAAGTTAAGTATGAAAGAAGGTTAACATCTTTAAAAATAGGGTTTAATGGCTGTGTCAGTCACTTTGGCATGTATTGGTGCAAACCTCAAATGTCAGGATAACCTTTATAGCAAGAAAAAAGGAAAGTTAGAGTGTCAGCTAGGAGAGTTTCACTTAGCCCTACTTAAAAGGCAAAATATCATGATAATTCCAAAGCTTCAAACCCCATGGAACTGGAGAGCCATGCAGTGTTGGAAAAGTTCCTCATATTTAAAATATAAAAAAACCCCAAACCAACATTAGAGAATCTCAGATGAGCAAATTCACTGCATATTATTTTTTAATATAAATTCAGAACTAATCTATCCTTAGAATAAAAATCCTAAGCAGTTTCCATTTTATTTTACTTACCTAGAAGCATGTTTCTCATCAAGAGTTGATTCGGCAAAACTGTAATTTCTGCAAATCAAATTTACAACTAAGAACCTGAGAAGGACTTGAACCTAGCAGAAATTTTATGACAGATTAAGCATGAGCATTCACAAGCTCTTCCTTGTATCCTAAGTCAGCTAAGGTACTGGACTCCACTCTCATTGGTGTACCTAGCATGAAACTCACAAACAATACAGAGACTGTCAGTAGCTGTTGCCTTCTTGGCCAAAAGAGCCAAAAAAAACTATAAAAAGTAGGTCATTTCACTGCCATTTGAGAAATAAATTTTGAGTCAATCTTCTTGTTTCATCAAAATTCTAAGTAATATTCCTTCTTTATAAGAAAAAATAAATAACTAATAGAAATAAGTTTCTTTGGTATCCCAAACTTCCTAACTTTTTTTTTCCTTTTAGGGGGTGGGAATGGGTTAAGAATTTAAAATAAACTTCCCTATAAGGTTTTTTGAGAGCTATGAACTCTGTGAAGCATGTATGTGTAAAAAAATAGAAAAGTAGAAAAATGTTATCATATACAGAAACAGCATAAAATATAAGGATGTCAGGAATTTGAAAATTCCTGAAAATTCAGATGAAAATTTAGTCTCATAGTAGATTGAATATATTGTTATGGTATGGATAGCTCTCTAAAACAGCTTTTAAAGGAAAAGAAATGACACAGCAAACTTCTTTCTTACTATTATCCATTTGAACGGATAAAATAAAATAAAATAACAGCTAAACAGAAATTAGGGGCAGTGACGTGGCTCAGTGGATAGAGTGCCTGCTCAGGAGACAGGAGGACCTGTTCAAATACAGCACTAAACATTTGCCTTGGGTAAGTCATTTAACCCTGTTTGCCTCAGTTTCCTCATCTGTAAAATGAGCTAGAGAAGGAAATGGCAAACACTCTAGTATCTTTGCCAAGAAAACACCAAATGGGATTGTGAAGAGTCAAACACACCTGAAAATAACTGAATGACAAAAAGAAATTAAACTTCCCTGGATGTGGACCTAAAGGATGATATAGCACAGGACATATTTAGTTGATGAAGACCTTTAAAAATTAGGAAATGAGAGGTGGTTAGGTAGTGCAGTGAATAGAACACTGGCCCTGGAGTCTGGAGGACCTGAGTTCAAATCTGGTCTCAGACACTTAACATTGATTAGCCATGGGACCTTGGGCAAGTCACTTAACCCCAACTGCCCTGCCTTCCCCTCTCCAAAAAGAAAACAACAACAACAAAGGAAATGCAGGCTTTTAAAGAATTGAAAAGGAAAGCTTAAATAGATAAAATGTCTAGTATTTTTAACATTCTGGAGCATATCACAATTCTTTTTCATTAGAGAAGATGGATGAAATTCCCATTCCCTAGGCTCAAATCCTCTAAGTAATCTCACAGACATGACTGTAAGTTAGACTGGGCTTCCCTGGTGCCAGTACTTTGTAGTTTTGGAGTACTAACTTTTGTATTAGTAGTTACATTCATGTGGAAGCGACTTAAAGAAGAAAAAGGCAAGAGGAGGAGGAATAAGAGGAGTGGGTGAAGAGACCAAAAAAATAGTGAAACAGAGACACAGAGTGAGACAGAGATACAGAGTGAGTCAAGGACATGGAAACAGGCATAGAGACAGAAGTAGAAAAATAGAGATAGAGACATACACACAGATACAGAAAGACACACAAAGGCAAGGAAGGTAGGGAAAAGTAGGGAGGAAGGAGAAGAATTAGGAATGGGGAAGAGGAAGAGGAGAAATGAGAGGAGGAAGAAAGGATGGAAGAGGAAGTAGAGGGAAGTGGATGAGGAACAGATGGGAAGAAAAGAAAGGAAAAAGTAGGAAACATGGAAGAGACCTTGGTCATCTAGTTCAATCCCCTCATTTAATGGATAGGTAAACTGACACCTAGAGAGAAGGGGAAAAAAGAAAAGAAAGGAAGAAAGGAAGAAAAGAGGGAAGGAAGGAGAAAAAGAGAGGAAAGAAGAAAGGAAGGACAGAAAGGGAAAAAAACATTTATTGAGATACCAAGAATTGTGATAAACACCAAGAATACAAATAAAAGCAAAACATTTTTTAAAAAGAAGCAAAAAACAACACAATCTCTGCCTTCAAGAAACTTCCATTCTAATTCGAAAGACTTCCTATAAAAGGGAGGTGGAAAGTAGGGATCAGAAATACCACAGGAAATCATGGGTTGAGAAGGGCTGGGAGGGAGCAAGATTGTCCTGGGTCTTTCTTCAAATGGAGGTTCCCTTTACCTTTTTCAACCCTATACCATCTGATCCTTATTTAAAAAAATCATGGAATGATGATAATAATAACAATGAACATTTTTATAGCATTTATTGTGTGCCAGGTACTGTTAAGCAATTTACAATTCTTATATCATCAGACCTGATCTGTGAGCAGCGACCTTAGAAGGTAAGTGTTGTGCCCATTTCATAAATAAGGAAGCTGAGGCAGAGTGATTAAGTGACGTGTCCAAGGTCACATAGCTAGTAAATATCTGGAGTTGGATTTGAACACAGGTCTTCCTTTTTCCAGGATTGGCACTCTATCCACTGTATTACCTAGGTTCCTGTTATATTTAAGAGAAGTTTCCTATTATTTGCAGACATAAATAATACATGGCTAGACTGCATTTTTGTAAATAAATGATCTTTCCATTAGCCGCAAAAGGATATACCTATAATCTACCCCAGGGGTGTCAAGCTCAAGTTGAAACAGGGCATTTAACTCATTTAAGCATCCCTACAGGCCATGTATTGATTTTGAAATCCACATTAACATTATTTGTTTTCTACTGTTTTTATTTACTTATATATTTTGTTAAATATTTCTCAATTTCAGGTAGAAGTCCAGCTTAACACCCCTGAACTACTCTCTCATCTAGAAGGTATTTTAAAAGAAATGAAAATATTTGAGACATAGCCAGGGGTGTTCTGGTAAATGTTTAAAAATGGCTCTCCAAGAAAAAAAATTTTAAATGTACCCATGACACATTTTTTAACTTCATACACATTAACATTTTATCTTCCGTTTTTAGTCTAGTCAGGTAACAAAACGACGAATCAAGTCCTGGTTTGCCCATTTCTAAAGTGTAAACGCTCACACCGAAAATTTAATAAGAGTCTTTCTCATAAACTGGTTTAAGCTGGCTTCAGCATACCTCTGCATGTAAGCATAGCACCTTCTGCTATGGAATGCCAGGGGTAACATTTCTCTGAGCCCTTCATTCTTGGTTCTAATTCAGTCATAATAAATCTCTGATTCTATTTGTTCCCTAAATGCTTAAAATTAAGTAAGAGCAAATGCAATGTCATACCCTGAGGGTAAAACTTGAACAGCACAAATAAAAGGTGTGGTTTATTTCCACTGAGGTTTTCTCAGTGTAAGCACAAGGAAAAAAATAGAGGCCATGGATGACTAATAAGTTGACCCTAAACCAACAATGTCACCATGACATAGTAATCCTCATACTGGGATGAATAAATAGGAACAAACATGTCAAAACTATAAAGTAAACTTACATTATTCAACAATGGCCTGGCATTTTCTAGAACTCGATGCTTATTTCTTAGGTCCATAACTAAAGAGGGATGACAAGGACTTGGGAAAGGATGCAGCAAAAAGCCACACTAACATACTAAACGGATAGAAAATAGCACGTCTGAGGAGAAGAAAAAGAAAAAAAAAGGACAATCCAGTCTTTAAAAAAATATATTGATTCTATAATGCTCTTCAACATAAACTAACAGGGACTGGCAGCCAGTTATGCTACATCTCCAACAGAGTCATGGGAGAAAAAGGCCTGAACTGCCTACGAGAGGTTCAAAGAAAATAAAGCAATTTTTCTTACACAAAGAAGCTGATTTATGTGGGAAGTTGCAGAAGCCTGTAGATGTAGGATTCTGAGCTGAACAAGAACATGGAGTTTTGGTCTTAGTGTAAAAGTTTGAGGGAAACAGTGGGGAAGGGACTTCATGAGGTCAAGATGATTTTGGCACAAAAGCATGAATAAGGGAAAACCATTATACTCTTTGACCCAGAGATGCTAGCACAGAGCCATAAAAAAGGGGGGGCGGGGAGGGTAAGGAAGAAAAGAATTAATCTATGCAAAAAATATTCAAAGCTGACTTATTTGTAATAGCAAAATAGAAGTTGATTTACATATTCAATGATGGAGCAAGACTAAATAATCAATGGAATGTTATAGGCCTAACAAGCCCAGACCACAGGATTAAAAACTACTCCCAGCTTTGCAGGAGTGATGTCATGGTTCTCTTCAAAAATGAAGGACAAACACAACCTGTGAGTAGTCCCAGTGGCCTGAATGGGGACCTAGCTATAGCTGGGTAACTTATCCTCTCCCTCTCCCTCTTCTCTCCAAAGGAAGATTAAAAAAAAGGTAAGCTCCCCAGTTAACTTGGGGTTTACTGCCTAGATCCATCCTTCCTTCTTTCCTTCCTTCCTTCTTTCCTTCCTTCCTTCCTTCCTTCCTTCCTTCCTTCCTTCCTTCCTTCCTTCCTCACCCATCTCTCGCCTTTAAAAGATACAAGGAAATACAGAATGACATGAAATGAAACAAATACAGATTAGTAGAACCAGAAAAGCATATACATTGATTATAGTTATTTTTAAGGGAAAAAAGAAAAAATTAAAATGCAATAGCGCTTTATAGGTACATACAAATGGAGTCAGGAGCAAAGACACAAAACAATTTTTTGTTAGTTTGATTTTACTTTGTTAAAATGCATGGTAAGGTTTTTTTTCAATTTGCTGTTGAAATAAGTTGCAAATTAGGGATTTTGGTTTGAAATTTGCTTCATGTTTGGTCTAGTGGTTGTTACAAATGTTACATTAAAACAATGTAAGGAAAGACTAAAAGAGGTAAAGCATAAAATGAAGGACACCTTAATTTTCTGTATTTTCCAACATTACCACCTGGCTAGTTCATTCAGTTTTACTTTCTAATTCCTAGTTTACTACATACCTTCTAATCTGAGATAGGAGGAGGAAAATATTACTTATCTATTTGACAAGCAAATCTCTGAAATGTGGTGCTTGTGGGTGTTATAGGAGGACCCACGATGATATAGAGTAATACGTTGTGAAAAAGTTGGAGATGTCCAAAAAAATATTCACAGAACTTAAGGCATACTAACCACAAGGCTGGGAACCTCAAGTATGTCCTCTCAGTTGGTATCTAAGTTATTCAAAGACACGGTCCAGAATCTCACAGTTGAAAGAGAACAGAACAGTTGTCTAGTCCAGCCAATAACTTAATGGACTTTCCACACCTTTGAGAAGTCTGCCACTCACTGGAAGAAAAACTCTAGGAACAAGGGGACTATATGCTATCCATTTTTTACTGACAAAGATTTATTGAGTTCCTTTGTTATTGCTGTTGTCTTTTTAGTCATATCTGACTCTATGAATGCATTTGGAGTTTTCTTGGTAAAGATACTACAACGCTTTGCCATTTACTGTACAGCACTGGGCTAAGTGAAGAAGATACTAAGACAAAAGACAAAATGCCTGTCAAAGGAACTTATATTTAAATAATCTCATATGTGGGAAGTTGAAGAAGCTTGCAGATTAATAAATGAGATTACTAAATAAAGAAACAACCCTTCACCACTTAGTTAATAAAAAGGCTCCATGATGTAATGGGAATAAGCAAGAAGCATTTCCAATAAGATTGGGAGTGAAACAAGGATGTCCATTATCACCCCTCTTATTCAATTTGTGAAATGTTAGCAGTAGCAATAAGAAAAGAAAAAGAAATTAAAGGAATCAGTCTAGGCAAAGAAGAAACTAAACTATCACTCTTTGCAGATGATATGATGATATACTTAGAGAATCCTAGAGAATCAAGTAAAAAAACTACTTGAGATGATAAATAAATCTAGCAAAGTTGCAGTATATAAAATAGACCCACATAAATCCTTGGTATTCCTATACATTTCTAATGAAATCCAACAAAAAGAAATAGAAAGAGAAATCCCTTTTAAAGTTACTGTAGACATTATAAAATATTTGGGAATCTACCTGCCAAAATATACCCATGACCTATATGAACAAAATTACAAAACACTTTTCACAGAAATAAAATCAGATCTAAATAATTAGAAAAACATCAGTTGCTTATGGCTAAGGCGAACTAATATAATAAAATATGATGTATTATATAAAATATATAATAAAAATGACAATTTTACCTAAATTAATTTACTTATTTAGGGCCATACCAATAAATCTACCAAAATTATTTTATAGAGCTAGAAAAATATAGCAAAAAAAATTCATCTGGAAGAACAAAAAGTCCAGAATAACAGGGGAATTAATGAAAAGAAATGCTAGGGAAGGTGGCCTAGCCATACCAGATTTTAATCTGTATTATAAAGCAGAAGTTATCAAAACAACTTGGTTCTGGCTGAGGAATAGAGTAGTGGATCACTGGAATAGATTAAATATACAAGATACAACAGGCAATGACTATAGTAATCTACTGTTTGATAAACCTAAAGACCCCAACTTCTGGGATAAAAACTCACTATTTGACAAAAACTGCTGGGAAAACTGGAAAATAGTATGGTAGAAATTGGGCATAGACCAATATCTTACCCCATATATGAAAATAAAGTCTAAATGGGTGCACAATCTAGGTATAAATCTTGATACTATAAGCAATCTGAGAGAGCAAGGAATAGCTTACCTGTCAGATTTATAGAGAAGAGAAGATTTTATGACCAAACAAGTCTTAGAGAGCATTATGAAATGCAAAATGAATAATTTTGATTACATTAAACTGAAAAGTTTTTGTACAAACAAAGCCAATGTGACCAAGGTTAGGAGGGAAGTAGAAAATTGGGAAAGGATTTTTTATAACCAGTCAGTCTGATAAAGGCCTTATTTCTAAAATATACAGAGAACTGAGTCACATCTATAAAAATACAAGTCATTCCCCAATTGATAAACGGTCAAAGGATATGAACATGCAGTTTTCAGAGGAAGAAATTAAAGATAGATATATATATATATAGATAGATAGATAGATAGATAGATATAGATATCTATATCTATCTATCTATCTATCTATCTATCTATATATATATATATATATATATATATATATATAAACATATGGAAAAATGGTCTAAATCACTATTGATTAGATAAATGCAAATCAAAACAACTCTGAGCACCACATCTCTCTGGTCAGACTAAGATGACAAAACTGGAAAATGATAAATGCTAGAGAGGAAATGGAAAAATTGGAACACTAATGCATTGTTGGTGGAGTTGTGAACTCCCCGACCAGTCTGGAGAACAATCTGGAATTACACTCAAAAGGCTATAAAAAAATGCAAAATGCATACCCTTTGATCCAGCAATACCACTTCTAGGGCTGTATTCCAAAGAGATCATAGAAGTAGTAAAAGGGCCTGTATGTATAAGAGTATTTATAGCATCTCTTTTTGTGGTGGTAAAGAATTAGAAATGAAGGGGATGCCCCTCAATTGGGGAATTGCTGAATAAGTTGTAGTATATGGATGTAATGGAATACTATTGTGCTATAAGAAATGAGGAACAGACAGACTTCATAATAACCTGGAGGAGACTTACATTAACTGATACTGAGTGAGGAGAGCAGAACCAGGAGAACTTTGTACACAATTATAAACACATTGTGTCTGTGACAACTAACTTTGATGGACTGGGCTTCTCTCAGCAATGCAAGGTTAGAGGACAACTCCAAAAGACTCATGATGAAAAGGGCTATCCACATCCAGAGAAAGAACTACAGAGGCTGAATGCAGATTGAAGCAAACTACTTGTTCTCTCTCTTTTGTGTTTTGTTTTGTTTTGTGCCTTCTTTCTCATTGTCCACTCCCCATTGGTTATAATCCTTTACAACTTGACTAATTTTTAATGTGAAGGTATTTGTAGAACCTATATTTGACTGCATGCTGCCATGTAGGGGTGGGGGGAGAGGGAGAAATTTTGGAACTCAAGGGATTCTGAAACTAAATGCTGTAAACTAAAAGTAAACAATTTTTTTAAAGGCTCCATAAACTTCAATAACCTTTTAGGTCCTTCTAGCAGTTATATCTAAAGAGTGAATCCTTAGATATCAAGACATCTTTTCCCAGGCTATGAATAATAACAGCTGGGTAGCATTTATCATTAGCTCTAACTAAGCACTTTACAAATATTTTATCTTCACAACAATCTGGGGAGGTGGGTGCTATTATTATCCTCATTTGACAGATAAGGAAACTGAAGCTGAAGGAGGTTAAGCAATTTACCCAGGATCAACACTTCGCATCTAAGGCAGGATTTTAATTTGGGCCTTCTTGACTACAGGTCCATCCATTGATTCATTGTGATAGTCATTATAATAAATCTCATGGCAGTGAAAAAAAAGTTATTTTGACAAAGAGAAGAACAGTCTGTATGAAATGTACACATTTCTTCAAAATAACTGTAAAGTTAGTAGCACAAGTGCTGTTGTTTTCCTTTTATAGATCAGGAAAATGGAGCCCGAAGAAGTTAAAAGGTTAAATGACTTGTCCAGGGTTCACACAGTGATAAAGTGTCAAGTGGGGAACAGCTTAAACAGAAAACTTTTGCTTCTGAATTCAGTTCTCTCTCTGCTACTAATTAAAGTTAAGCTGAGTTGGAAATTGGGAGGAAAAGCAGAATGTATGCTCCTACTTAAAATAGGGAATAGAGAACATTCTAATGAAAATGATAAGGGAAGCATCTAATTAAAGGCACAGCAGGCAAGCAGCTGGAGAAGGCACCTCTGGCAAAAGTAGAGGGGGAGGTAGGAACAGGCACAAAACTCAGCAAGCCGACAAATGGTGACTGTGCAAGCCCAGATTGCATTAGGAACAACTGATGGGAAAGGATTGTAGATGTTAGTGCAGGATGGCAGCTCTTTTGTTAGAGTATATTACCATGTCATTTTTTTAATCTTGTAAATACTTAATTCCTATGTTAGTTTCCAAGGAGAAATTTATTGGGGAAAAAAATGATACCAAGCCATGTATTTTATTTATTTAGCTAATAACAACAAATATTTATAAAGTGCTTACTATGCATAAGGTTACTGCCCCAAATTCTAGTTTTTATTGGTGATTGCTCAGATGAAACGGAGGCAGATTTTTTTAACCATTCTGAGAGATTTTCTTTTATAGCAACTATAAAATCAAACTTTCAAAGCAGGAATTCTTTTAAAATTAAATGTTATGTTTATTTTTAGTTTATATCATTCATTTCCACAAGATTTTGAGTTACAAATTTTCTCCCCGTCTTTCCCCTACCCACCACCCCAAAACAGCAATCCCACTGTATACCCCCTTCCCCAATATGCTTTCTCCTATATCCGCCCTCATCCCCCCTCTGACTTTCAGTAGGGCAAGATGGATCTCTATACCCCAGTGCCTGTATATCTTATTTCCCAGTTGCATATAAAAAACAATTATATGTATATATATATATATATATATATATGGGAACTCTGGAACTTGACTATAATATTCTATATTAATATATTATTGTATAATATATTATATATTATTATAACAACATAATATTCCTAGTAGTTTTCTTTTTGGGACCTTTTTCGAGAGGTGATTGGTGAATTCTTTCAACCTTTATTTTGCCCTCTGGTTCTAAAACATCAGGGCAATTTTCCTTGAGAATTTCTTAAAGGATGATTTCTAGGTTCTTTTTTTGATCATGGCTTTCAGGTAGTCCAATAATTTTTAAATTATCTCTCCTGGATCTATTTTTTAGGTCAGTGGTTTTTCCACTGAGTTATTTCACATTGCCTTCTTCTTTTTCATTTGTTTGGATCTGTTTAATAGTATCTTGATTTCTCATAAAGTCATCAGCTTCCATTTGCTCCAATCTAATTCTGAAGGAATTTTTCTCTTCAGTGAGCTTTTGAGATTCTTTTTCCATCAGGCAAATTTGGCTTTTTAAGGCATTCTTCTCCTCATTGCCTTTTTGAGCCTCTTTTGCCATCTGAGTTAGTCTATTTTTAAGGTGTTATTTTCTTTAGTCAGGTTGTTGACTCTCTTTTCATGATTTTCTTGCATCATTCCCACTTCTGTTCCCAATTTTTCCCCCATTCTCTTATTTGGTTTTCAAAATCCTTCTTAAGCTCCTCTATGGCCTGTAATCAGTTCATATTTTCCTTGGAAGTTTTTGGTGCAGGAGTTCTGACTTCATTGTCTTCCTGACATTCCATGTTTTGATCCTTTTCATCCCCAAAAAGGAATCCAAAGTTGGATTGCAAAGCTTGCTTTGCTTCCTTTGTTTGCTCATTTTCCCACTCAATTACTTGACTTTGGAGCTTTTTGCCACAGTAGACCTCTGCTCCCAGAGACCAGAGCTTTGTCCCAAAGCACTGGGGTTTTCTCAGCTGCTGGAGCTATTAGTTGGCTGCCTTCTCTGAAGCATCCACATGCTCTGGCTCACTGGTCACACACCCCAGGATCTCCACCCTAGACAGCAATCCAGATTCAACCAGGTTAAAGCAAGAGTGATTACCCCTCAGAATGGTTGCTTGTTCCCCCTACAATCTGCAGGCCAGGAGCTCTGAAGTAGCCATGTGGCTGCACAGCTGCCATGCCTCAGCCACTTCTCCCCCCCAGGGGGCAGAGGCTGGACCTCACACTTAGATTCCCTGTTCCCATAGTCTACACTGACCTCTCCCTTTGTCTTTGGCATCTATGGGTTGATAATTCTGGAAACAGCCACAGTTGCTGGTGATTTACTCTCCCAATGTCCCTCTAGCTGCAACTGGTCTGGCCACCCTGAGGCTAAAACTGCAGGTGGGGAGGGAGTCTGGGCTCCCATATATCCAAAGGGATATATGGCACCAAAAAAAAAAAACCCATTCTCTAAAGCATTTCCAGAATGAACAGTTGTTGTTACAGGCCCCTGGCAAAGTTCAGCTTATCTACTAAGGATGCTCCTGGCCTGCCTTAAGATGATTCACCTAAAAACTTCCTAAGCATAGATTTAGGAATGATCTATCACAAATGAATAGCTATTGTATGATGAGAATAAGCACTGGCCCAAAATGAGGCTGCTCCACATTTGGAACGATAAAGCTTAAGGAAACCTGCTTACTGGTATCTGGGCAGGGGTAGATTAGCGAAAAGGGTGACTTGTGGAAGGGTGATCTATTAATAGGCCACTGCAGCTTTGGAACAAACTAGTCATTATTTATCACCAATCAGCTAAAATCTAGATGATTTTTTTTACAGGAAACAAAAATAGACTCTAAATAAAATTAAATTCTACTTCACAAATTATCAGCATCCATCCATAAATAGCCAATAAACATTAATTAAATACCTATGTATTTTTTTGAATGTAATATTTATTTGGTGAATTTACATGTGAGTTCATTTACAAAAGAAAAGTTACAGACAAATGTAGCTTTCAGTGCAGTTTCAAATATTTTAAGAACGGCAACAGTCCGTGAGGATTTGGAATGATAATATTGAAAGGCACATGCGTCATTTTCCTTTGTGTGGTTTTTTCCTACCCCTCCCCAGGGGGAGGAAGGGAGAAGAGTAGAAGAAAATATCAGTGTCAATGAAAATAAGGCCATGCGAATAAAAACCCTTTTAGAGAATCAGAAGATTTTTAAGTTGGGGATAAGTAACCCTCCTAAAGTCAGCAGTGGTTGTCCTGGAAGGTGCATAATTTAAAGACTAAAAATGGAGAGAGAACCCTTTAAATCCTAATTTTCACTAACCTTGCTGTCAAAAAAAATTTCACTTCCCAATTTGCTACCTTTAGACCTATGATCTCCTAAAGTCAGGAGTTACTACCCCTACTGTGAAAGAGGGACCAATCTTATGGATACTAAAAAGGTAGTGTTTGCGCTGACAAGTATATTTGGTTTCAGAAGTATTAAGCACCCAGTGAATGCTGGCCCTTTGGATAAGCAGCATGTCCTCACACTGGACCCTGTACACTACAAGACTGTAATTCCCCAAAGGGATGGCATAAGGCCCTAATATACTGTGGTATGTATTCTCTAAGGTTCAGGCACTATCCAATGGCCCACTGCTTTAAAAACAAAAAAAAAAAAGGAAAGAGAAAACCCAAGCCAACAAAAATGGGACACTCTGCTGAAATACCTATGTATTAAATGGCATAGTTGTGTTGTCACTTGCAATATCAAAATTGTGTTTTACTTAATACCCATTTTGTACATCAAAGTCATTCTATATTTCTATTTTTCTGACTTAAGACTACTTTAGAAATAAATTTGTAGATAGTTGTTTATTCTACATTAGAAGGACCAGAGGAAAAAATTGACACACACATATACATATAAACATATATTATATACATATGTACACATATTTCTACTTTGAAATAAGAATTATAATCCTAATAGCTCTATTTTTTTGCCTTATGGATTTTTTTTAAATGGAGTCAATTGACACAGCATGGGCCCTTGAAGGATTCTTAGATTCTTTTCTATCTAGCTTTTAAGAGATAACAAAAGAACTGGAAAAAGGCAACCAGAATCAAATCTGTGGGGGATTTATGAGAAGATATAAAAGTTACACAGTATGAAATATCGTAGAAGTTTTGAAATCTGTGTCAACATAGGGGGAAAACTACATAGATAAAGCCATGGGTCCATCAAAATATCAAATATTAACAAAAATAATTTTTTTTTGCTTTTTTTTGGGGGGGGAGGGAAGGCAAGGCAATTGGGGTTAAGTGACTTGCTCAAGGTCACATGGCTAGTAAGTGTTAAGTGTCTGAGGCTGGATTTGAACTCAGGTACTCCTGTCTCCAGGGCCACTTCGCCATCTAGCTGCCCCTAAAGAGACATAACTTTTTTTTTTTTTGCTTTTTGGAGGGAAAAATAATTCTTTTTTTTTTTTTTTTTAGCAATTGGGGTTAAGTAACTTGCTCAAGGTTACACAGCTAGTCATTATTTGTGTGTGGGTGCTCATTTTCTGAGGCCGGATTCGATCTCGGGTCATCCCAACTCCGAGGCCGGCGCTCTTACTCACTGCGCCACCTAGCCGCCCCTTTTAGGGCAATTGGGGTTAAGTAACTTGCCCAAGGTTACATGGCTAGGTTTTTTTTTTGTTTGCGTGGGTTAAGTGTCTGAGGCCGGATCCGAACTCAGGTCCTTCTGACTCCAGGGCCAGCGCTCTACTCACTGCGCCACCTAAGCCGCCCCGGAAAAATAATTCTTAATAGTGATTTCTTTATTGCTGATGAGAATTAGATGACCTAAAAGAACTCTTACAATCTAATCACTCCATTAATTCACTTTTTCCCATTATTGAGGGTATCATGTTACCATGTAGTAGGCAAAGCATTTGATTTAGAGGTAGAGGATGGAAATGAGTTAAAATGTTAGCTCTTCTATTGACCAACTTGGTGGCCATAAGCAAGGCACTTAACTTCTCTGGACCTTAAATCCTTAGTTGCTAAATAATCATTTTCAAGACAGTCTCTAAGGTCATTCATGTGATTCTATGACTATCTAGAACGTTGGCGAAAATTCAATGAGTCTTCCAGGGAGTGGCTAGGTGGTGCAGTGAATAGAGCACCAGCCCTGGAGTCAGGAGGACCTGAGTTCAAATCCAGCCTCAGACACTTAACACAAAAAACTAGCCATGTGACCTTGGGCAAGTCACTTAACCTCAACTGCCCCCCCCCAAAAAAAAAGCAAAAAAAAAAAAAAGAATATAAGCTCCTTGAGAGCAGGAATTGTCTGTCTTTTCTGGGGTGGGGGGGGGTAGGGAAAAATGGGGAAAAAACTGTAACTCAAAATCTGATGGAAATGAATGATGTAAACCAGAAGTTAATAAAGCATTTGGGAAAAAAAAAAGAGTTTTCCAGGAAGTCAAATGAGTGAGAAGTTATGAGAAGTTATGTTTGGTCCTTGCTCTTCCTCCTCATGCCACATACCCCTATTGTGTCTTTCAAAATAACAGCCAAAAAAAAGTCAAAAAGAATAATGAAAAAACAAGAAAGGAGGAAAGTTATACAAATCCATACAAATTAAATCCTGTAAGAAAAAAAATGAGAGGGGTCTCATTGTTACAACAGCTAAACAGACACCAGATAAACCAATGAAAAGGGAAAAAAGCAGCAATTATAAGAAGAGAAAAGGAGGAAACTTTTAATCAGGGCTGGGAAATCACACGTGTTCTCCAATTCAGTCAAAAGGTCACACTTGAGGACCTAGAGGGCCACATGTGCCCTCATGGCCCACAAGTTCTCCACCTCTTAATTAGATGAATAAATGATTCTTATTAAGCCCAGCCTCCAATCAATCACTATAATATAGCAAGCATGTGACAACTAAAAGGCATACTAATGAACAGCAAAGAAAAGAAAGAATTCATTACAGATAAGTAAACAGACTCTGATTTAAAAAAGGAGGGGGGAATAAGAAAACAGGTGAGAAAGTAAGAAGGTGAGAAAACAATTCAGAATAGTGCACAAATACTTCAGAGGAAAAGAAATATCTGATGAAATGGAAAGGAACGCTTTATAGAATCCCAGGAAATGACACTGAGAGCAAATGTAAGAAATTCCAAAATAGTTCAGATATGCAATAAAAGATTTTTTAAAGGGATGAAAATTGGAGCCTTTCAAGAAGAAATCAATAAAAAAGAAACAGTGGAGAATTTAAAGTAAGTGAAGAAATTCCAAAATAGTATATTATTTGAAACTGAGAAGAGTACTCAGAAGATACTCAGAAATTAAGAAGTGGATAAAAAGATTGACCAAAATCAAATGACAAGTCTGAAAGAATGAAATCTATAAGTCAAGGAAAATGGGCATAAAGATAAAATATGAAAATATAAGAATTATAAGTCTTTCTGTAAAAAAACAAAACAAAAAAAATAGAACCCAAAACAAACAAACAAACAAAAAAACCCAACCCTCATCACATTGACACAAAGCCCAGCAATGGGAGGCCAAATCCTAGAGCAGCTATTCTCAAAGTGAGGCCAAAACTGTTTTCAGAATAATACTATGAAGTTATTTGCTTATTAAAATACTATATATTTAGTTGAAACAGGTTTTTCTTCATATACCTCAGTAAAATATGTACCACAACATACTGAACACAGAGGCAGATATGAGAATCTAAATGTCTCCTATAAAGTTGGACATTAAAGAGATTTGCACAAATATACCTCTCTCCTCATTAGTTTTTTTGTTTTAAAAATATAGTTAATTTGGTAAAGATACTATGTTAACATGTTTTGACTTTATTTTTGTTATTTTAAATGAATCAGTTTTTAGAAGTTTATCCATTTTATTTTATGTACAGCAAATATTAAAGAGTACAAAGAGGTCTTGAGATAAAAAAAAATTGAGAACTAGTATTTAGAGCATACTATAAGATAAAAGGAATAAGGAAAAGATAACTTTTCTTGTAAAGGGTGCCATAAATAAAGATTATTTAATCAAAAGAGTGTAATGGGAGTAATAATGGGAGCCAGAAGATTCTAGACTGGGAAAGGAAAGGAGTTCAGAAAGAGAGAAAGAAGGATTGATAACAAAAGTGGATGCAAGAGATATCTTGGGTAAGCTCAGGGCTTTGGCAATACAAAATAAACCACAAGGAAAAAAGTGCCTTTTTGAAAATTAGGAATAACACTAACACATAGATGTGTGTGGCATGTATATACATTTATGTGCATGTATACACATACATGTATAAATGTATATTCTATGCAGCAATATACAAATACACACATGTATCTATGTATGTGTGTATATATGTGTGTGTGTACATGTATATGCACAAAAAAACTTTCTACTTATTTATTTTAGAGTCTATATCTCCCTACTTCCCCTAGGTTGGAAGTATAGTGGCTGGCCACTCATGGACCCCATTGCATTGATGATCAGCTGGGAAGCTTTGACCTGTTTAGTTTAACAAGCCAAGTAGGTTCACCCTTCTTTGGCAGCCTGTCGGGTCTCTGTTCCTTCAGGGCTCGCCATATCAGTGCTGGACTTTTAATGTAGACACCTGGGGGACTATAGCCCTACTGTAGCTCTGAACTACTAGCTCAAGTGATCTATCAGTCTCAGAATGCCCTGGTAGTAGAGATTATGGTCTTTTGCTACCACATCCAGTCATAAACTATTTTAATTATAATTCTAAATGTAAATGGATTAAGTTCTAAATAAAATAAAAGAAGATGGGAGGATGGACAAGGAAACAAGACACAAAATTTTTGCATATAAATAATTTTTAAAACTTTAATAAGAAAGAAAAATGAAAGCATGAAATAAATGTATTATGCTTCTGGCATAACTGGTCTAATTGAGATTGTGTCTTGAATAGTGGTAGGGCATTTGGGACATTTGTTAGGTGTCTACTATGTGCAATATTTATATGGAGAGAAAAAAAAACTCACTCATCTAGACAACCATGTATATTAACATGTGACTGTGTCAAAATGTGTGCAGTATATATCACTGTGTGACTCCTAATGACGTCCAACCCTAACTCCTCTACAGCTCTATGAGAAATGAGAAATAACTTTCAGCAAGATTGTCTCAGTAATGGAATCACTGACTCAGCCAATTTCTCACTCCAAGACAGTGACTCTGAGCTCTATATCATCACACTATACATTTGTTGTTGTTTAGTACGTCAGTCATGTCCTACTCTTTGTGACCTATGAACCATAGCCATTAATACTGTCCATGAGGGCAAAGATAGTGGAATGGTTTGCCATTTCCTTTTCCTGTGGATTAAGGCAAACAGATTAACTGACTTGCCCAGTATCTGAGGATGCATTTGAATTCAGATTTTTCTGACTCCAGGCTGAGCACTCTATCAACTGAGCCACCTAACTACCTACCTGCACTATACAGAGTGAGACACTAAATTCTCTCACCTAACTCCCCTTTCTACCTCCTTCCCTTCATCCCACTTTCCTTATACCATATCATTTGTATTCTGTGAAATTCTCCTCAACAAAGTAAACTCTCACCTTGAGAGTTTTCAGGAGATTAAATATCCCTATCTACCTTGGAACCTAGACAATACTCTTCCCTTCTACCTTCTATTTTCTGTGAAAATAGATCAGATTTTTACAAACAAGACCTAGGAAAATAGTAGGAGTATGTGGGGGGAGGAGAGTTAGGGTCATGATAGAGTGATCATATATACACATATTAGTAAGAAATATGGTAGAAACAATCATTTTATTTATAAAATATTGACATTCTTATAGTCTTTGTGTATACAGTATCTTGTTCTAGGATGAAATATGGTATTTTGGCATTTTCCTCAATTTGGCATTTAAAGTCCTCCACAATCTGACTCCAATGTATATTTCTAGTGTGATTCCACCCCACTCCTTGTTACACATTCTATATTTCAACCCAACCAACCTATTTGCTCCACAGGTGATATTTTCCTGTAATTTTCTCTTGCCTCATTTCTCCCTCTTGGGATCCTTTATTCTTTTTAAGGCTCAGATCAGGGGGTGGAGCCAAGATGTCTGAGTAGAAACAGCACTTCCAAGGTGCTCTCTCCCACACCACTTCAAAATCATGTAAAAGGGGACTCTGAACAACTTCTGGAGCTCCAGCACCCACAGAACGACACAGAAAAGCTAACCTCCCGCTGAGGAGAGCTCAGCAATCTGGCAGGGAGCAGCCAGCACAGTGCTCTGGGAGCCAACAGCGCGGTGTTCTGGGAGTGAAGCCCAGGCCCATGTGAGCCACAGTTTTATCCCCAGGGCGGCTGGGCCAGCAGCCGGCTGGAGGGATCCCAGAACACCAGCAGCTGTGGTGATTCCAGAATTATCAATACAGACATGCCTAGGACAAAGTGAGAAGTTAGTGCCCTTTGAACTTTGGGACCAGTATTTGGGGAGCACATTGGCTTCTTCCCCTGGGGGCTAGAAGTGGCTGAGGAGACGCAGCACAGTCGCCATTTTGCAGCTTCAGCTCCTGGCCTGTGAACTGTAGGGAGATCCAGTGATCAGCCTTGGGGGGTAATTGCTCTTGCTTTAACATCCCTGGATCTGGATTGTGGTCTGGGGGGGAGAGTCTGGGGTGGGTATCCAGCTTGTGAGAGCATATGGAGGCTTCACAGAGGCCACCCAACTAATACCTCCAGAAGTTGAGAAGACTCTAACGTTTGGGAAAGAAGCACCCCTATCTGGTGGCAGAGTCCTACTGTGGCAACAATCCCCCAAATCAAGTAATTAAGTGGCAACATGCCTAGGCAAAGGAAACAAAATAAACAGAAAAATGCAATATTAGACTCCTATTTTGGGGGCAAAGAGGATTGAAGCATGGAACAGAAGGAGGACTGTGAGGTCAGAAATCCTCCACCAAAAGCCCCAAATGAAAATATGAGCAGGTTACAGGCCATAGAGGACCTTAAGAAGGATTTTAAAAACCAAATAAGAGAAGTGGAGGAAAAATTGGGAAGAGAAATGAGAAGGATGCAGGAAAAGTATGAAATGAAAGTCAACAGCCTGACTGAAGATAATAACTCCTTAAAAAATAGACTAACTCAAATGTCAAAGGAGGCTCAAAAGGGCAATGAGGAGAAGAATGCCTTAAAAAGCTGAATTTGCCAGATGGAAAAAGAATCTCAAAAGCTCACTGAGGAGATTCATTCCTTCAGAGTTAGACTAGAACAAAAGGAAGCTAGTGACTTTATGAGAAATCAAGATGCTGGGGTGGCTAGGTGGTGCAGTGAGTAGAGAGTTGTCCCCAGAGTCAGAAGGACCTGAGTTCAGATCTGGCCTCAGACACTTAACACACACAAACAAAAACCTAGCCTTGTGACCTTGGGCAAATTACTTAACCCCAAGTGCCCTCCAAAAAGCAAAAAAAAAAAAAAAAGAAATAAAGATGCTGTTAAACAGATCCAAACAAATGAAAGAATAGAAGGCAATGTGAAATATCTCATGGGAAAAACCACTGACCTGGAAAATAGATCCAGGAGAGATAATTTAAAAATTATTGGACTACCTGAAAGCCATGATCAAAGAAAGAACTTAGAAATCATCCTTCAAGAAATTCTCAATGAAAATTGCCCTGATGTTTTAGACCCAGAGGGGGAAATAGAGGTTGAAAGAATCCACAGATCACCTCCTGAAAAAGATCCCAAAAAGAAAACTCCTAGCAATATTATAGCCAGGTTCCAGAATTCCCAGATCAAGGAGAAAATACTACAAGCAGCCAGGAAGAAACAATTTCAATATTGTGGAAACACAATCAGAATAGCCCAGGACCTGGCAGCTTCTACACTGAGGGATCGAAGGGCATGGAATATGATATTCCAGAGGGCAAAAGAGCTGGGAATGAACCCAAGGGTCACCTACCCAGCAAAACTGAGTATCTTGTTTCAGAGGAAAATATGGTCATTCAGTGGAATAGAGGACTTTCAAGCATTCTTGAGGAAAAAACCAGAGTTGAATAGAAAATTTGACATTCAGACACAAGAAGCAAGAGATGCTTGAGAAGGTAATCAGGGAAAAGAAATCAAAAGGAACTTATCAAAGTTGAACTATTTACATTCCTACATGGAAAAACAATAACTGTGACTGATGAAACCTTTCTCAGTATGAAAATAATTGAAGAAGGGTATATGGGTATATGAATACATATGTGAATGTGTATAAATATATATATATATATATATATATATATATATATATATATATATATTTACAGGTATACATGGATAGAGGGCACAGGTTGAATTTGGTGGGAAGGGATGATACTTAAGGGGTAAACTTAAGAGGTGAGAGAGGAAAGTGGCAAGAGGAGATGGGGACAGACAGGGTAGGGCAAACTATCTCATGTAGAAGAGGCTAGGGGAAGTGATTGCAGGGGAGAGGAAGAACAGGAAGGCAAAAAGGCAAAACCATATTCTCACTGAATTTGGCTCAGGGAGAGAATGAAATACATACTAAATGGGATATCTCACCCTGCAGGAGAGTAGGGGGAAGGGGGATGAGAGAGGGGATGATAGAGGGGAGGATATTTTAGGGGGAGGGGAGGTTGGAAGTACCCACTATCAAAGAGGGGCAGGATCAAAGTAGGGAATGGACCAGGTGGGGGGTGGGATGGGTGGGAGGGAAATATAAGCAGTCTTTTACAATATATCTAATATGGTAATGTTTTGCATAGCTTTACATGTACAACACATACTGAATTGCTTATCTTCCCAGAGGGAGTAGGTGACCAGGGAGGAAGGGAATGGATCTGAAATTCAAAGTTTTAAAATTAAATGTTTCAAATATATGTAAATACTATTATTAATACTATTTTGCATGTAATTGGGAGATAAGATGTTCAGGCATTAGGGTACAGAGATTCACCTTGCCCAAATGGTAAAGTCAAAGGGGGTATGGGAGAAGATATGTGAGAGAGCAGATTGGATGAGGGGATATCTTGTGGGCCTGCTATTCTGGTGTGGTGGATAGGGCAAAATGGGTAAAAATTGTTACTCAAAATCTGAAAGAAATGATGTGAACCAGAAGTTAATAAAGCATTTGTTAAAAAAAAAAAGTCTCAGATCAAATGCCACCTAAAATTTTATTTAAAATATTTCTAAAGAGGCCATAGTAATATAAACTCCCAAATTTAATTATGACTAAGATATATATTATGGGTACAAAGATTATTCAATGTTAAAAAGCAATTAGCATAATTAATCATGTAAAATCATTATTATATCAACAGATGCATAAATCTTTTTAGTAATATACAACATTAATTTATACTAAAACTCTAATAAATGTAGACATGGGGAGGTTCTTTTTCAAATAACTTTTTTCAATTAGTTTTAGGTATAAAACAAATACATCCCCCTTCTCCACTGTTATTTGACATGCTAGCTTTAGCAACTAAAAATAGAGACATTAAGGGGCAAAATGTCTGCAAAGAGGCACTAAGATGATCCCCAGTGACAGTTGTTATGATCTTTCACTTATAAACACAAGTTACCTAAGAAACCAAGTGACATAAGTGACAATTTCAATAAAGTGGGGGGACATATGATATCTACAAAAAAGCATCCAACATGTATATTACTAAGAAACATCACAAGAAAATGAGAGACATTTCATTCAGAATAGCTACAAACATGCAAAATATCTGAAAGCCAACCTAGCAAGAAACAATTAAGACAAAGAGCAATACAATTACAAAAAATAGAAATAAAAACAACTTAAATAACTAGAGATACATTTATTCATGTTTGGACAGTGTCAGTAAAATAAAAAGGATGGTTCTCTTTAAATCAATTTACTAATTTTGTGTTATGCCAAATTACTACCAAGGGAATTATTGTAGAATTGGATTTTTGTTTTAAAATCCATCTACTTTATGGAACTAGATAACACTATTTGAAGAAACAGAATGTCTAGAATGGGGTAGTTAACCTTTTTCATTGGCAATCTAATGAAGAAGATGGGCCTTTCTCAGAAAAAAAATGTTTTTAAAAGAATAAAATAAAATATTTAGGAGTACAAAGGAAGCCAATCACATCAAAATACAATGACCAAATATTTTTTTAAAAATTCATTGACCACAAGTTAAGAATCCTTGGTTCACAATCTCTATGGAAATAAAAGGGGAAAAAGAAGGAATAAAGGAGGGCTAGTACTACCAGATATCAAATTATTATAAAGTAATAATAATAAAAAATATTTCTTGCTGATTAAAAAAATACCAGTGTAGATTAGGGGAACAAATTAGACAAACAAGATTCAGAAGTGAACAAACAAAATAACTCGGTGTTCAACAAACTCAAGAATATAAAGCTTTAAAGTTTTAAGAACTCCTGGGAAAGATGAAAAATGACTTAAAAATTTATATCAGCATCTTACACCATATGCTATAGTATTTTACAGATAGATAAGCAATCTAAATATAAAAGATCACGTCATAAAATAACCAGGAGGGAATAGATGAATGTGCTTTCAGAACTATGGTTAAGGTAAGAATTCAAAACCAGATGAGGCATAAAAAGGAAAACAAAAACAAAGTAAACAACTTTGATGGTAAAAATGAATAGGCTTTGTAATCAACAAAATTAATGCAACCAGAAGAAAAACTGTCAAATAAGAAAATTTTACATTTAATATTTGCAATGAATCCATCATTCCCACCAGCTGCCCTCCTTGAATTGGGGCATCATACTTCCAGGAAATCTCTTCACCAGGAAACTCATCATCCTGGGAGATTGTATGAGTTTTGGTATGGTACTCACACTTCTATACTCTCAGATTGTAGGGCTGGAGGATGGAGAAAATAATTTCTTCCCAAAACCTCCATTTAAAAAAGGTTCAGGGACCCTTTACCTCTTAATTTCCTATCAGCTACATTCCTTGGATTAGAATCTATTATGCTAGATACCTTCTTCTCCCTCCCCCTTTCATTTTTCTTTTGCATATTATCTTCTTTCCTTAGATTGTAAGATCCTTGAGGGCAGGGGCTGTCATTTTTTTTAAACTACTGAGCCATAAGAAACCATGAATATGAAGAATCCAGAGAAAAATGTGAAAACATAATATGAACTGATGCAAAGATAAAAAACACAGAATTCACATATGTAAATGAAGAAATTAAAAGGCAGCTGTACTCAGATTAAATATAATTATAGATATTAGTTCCAGAGAGTTGGTAATGAATCATGTCTCTTTCCTTTTGATAATGAAATGATAGAATATGGGTCTTGAATGTTTCCATATGCTATCAGGCTTACTCTCTGTCTTTGCTCTCCTGTTTGAGACAAGATAGGGTTGGGTCATTGGAAAGACATATATCAGAAAATGAATGAAGCATCAATAAAAGTTTGAAAAGAGAAAATTTAGGGTGGCTAGGTGATGCAATGAATAAAGCACCAGCCCTGGAGTCTAGAGGACCTGAGTTCAAATTTAGCCTCAGACACTAAATACACACACACACACACACACACACACACACACACACACACACACACCTAGCTGTGTGACCTTGGGCAAGTCAATTAATCCCAATTACCTTCCCCTCTCAAAAAGAGAGAGAGAGAGAGAGAGAGAGAGAGAGAGAGAGAGAGAGAGAGAGAGAGAGGAGGGAGGGAGAGAAAGAGGAGAGAGGGAGAGGGAGAGGGAGAGGGAGAGGGAGGGAGAGAGGGAGAGAGGGAGAGAGGGAGAGAGAGAGAGAGGGAGAGAGAGAGAATTTAATTATAGGATATAAGTTGAGGAAGGAATTGGTACAACTTGTGTATTGATTTCTCTGGCAAGACTAGGCCTATATTAGCAAAGATTACAGATTTAATCACTTTCTTCTGAGAAAGTTCTGAGGCAGTTGAGATGGTATAGTGCATACTATGCTAGTTAGAGTTAAGGAGCCCCGACTTTGAATTCAGCCTCGGACACTGATGGGCTGTGTAGCCCTGGACGACTCAGTTAAACTCTTTGTGCCTACTTCCTCATCTGTAAAATGGGAATAAGCATAACATCTACCTCCAAGCATTTTTATAAGAATAAAAGTACTTTGCAAATCTTAAAGTAGTATAGAAATGCTATTTGCTATAATCTATCATCATCATCATCATCATCATCATCATCATCATCATCACCATCACCATCATCATCATCATCAGTATTATCCCAAAGGATATACTTGCTCCACGACTGAGAAAATTGCAATGTAACGATCTCATTGGGCTAGCCTTGGAATCAGGATGACTGTATTCAAGTCTTGTCTTTGATACATATTAGCTCTGTGACCATGAAGAAATCATTTAACCTTTCACTGTACCAGGCAACTTTCTGAGACTTTTAAGTGACAGATGAGTTACTGATCTGTATAGGTGGAAGAAATTTTCATATCTGGAGTTTTTTCATAGATGAAAAAAACAGCTCTAAAGAAAATAAAACAGCTTAAATAATGAATTCTTTATTGTAATGTATCATAATGGGCAATTGATAGGATGCAGAGCTATGAAATACCTCACAGAAGAGTAAGAACAAAGTGCTAAAATTGAATTGGGGAGGGTTCATAAAGGTTAGAAAAGAAAACATATTTATTACAAAGGGTTATTAGAAGTAGAGAAAGGTAATTTCCACTTAAAATTCTTTTGTTGTAGGACAAGCGATGCCTGGAGGCAGGATGATAGACTAGTTGAGTTCTCAAGGTCCCTTTTGCCTTGATGATTCTTTCATTCTGAAGAGAGTATGTTTATAAATGACTTTTGCATGTGTTCCAACAAAATGGAAACAGGGCTGCCATTGATCACTGACTCTATACTGCTGTACCATAAGCAAGGCAGAATAAACAAGACAAAGGACAATCAATGTGCTAGCCATGAAGTATTTATAGCAAGCTTCAAAACAGTTATATAATGCTGTATAAACTTCAGAGTGCTATATAAATGAGAACTATTATCAATCCCCAGTGCTCTTCCAAGAAATCTCATCACCTCTAGTTTCTATACCCATATACACAAGGATTGCACACCCAGTAAAATGAATACATTTCCAAGAGAGATGAATAAAGCTTGACTCTTTCAGATACCTTAGGCTCTCCAGCTATACTGTTCACTGTTATTGATTACACAGATATTTAATTTCTAAGTAGGTAAGAATTTACGAGTGGAGGGGGGAAAACAGGCTCCCTATAAAGTAGTCCAATCCTTTCACAATGATTTTCCTCCCATTAATTCGATGTTGATGTCATAAAAATTTCCATGGCAACAGAGTGCCATACAATTAACACTTTTCCAGAAAGATCAAATCTTTACACTCCTAGACACATCAAAAGAATCATTATGTCATCAGTGATGATAGCAGATAGGGCACCTGCTCCCCTCTTGCAGGATAGCAGCTGTGCTAATAATGTGACGGGTGTTCTCTCAAGAGAAATGCTCAGATGTGACAATTATTCAGTGAGGTTAAGTTTGAGTCACTGTTCCTCACTGTCATTTCAAACTTTTTAAAAAAATTATTTCCTCTACCTACATAGTAAAGACCCATTGTACTTTGCTCAGCTTTACTCATACCCCTCGTAGTCTCTCTCAGGCTAAGTTTGCCTAGGGCAACAGACTGTTTCGAAACTGTTTATAGCATATGAGTGGCTGTAGGCTGGGAGGAAGAATGTACCTTTTTCTTTCCTTTTTTCTTTCCATTTTCCCACAGCACATGTTGGGAGAAATATGGACAAGACCTTTAAAACTTTGGACAAATCAGACAATTTCTAAGTCTAAGAATATTCTTCAGACAAAAGTCTTCTGGTATATCCACTTCTGGGAACAGAAACAGGCCATTTGAAAAAGATTTATCCTCTACTAACATGCAATATAATACAATAAGCATATATATCATATAAATGTATATATGTATTATGTATAATACATATATACATTTATATGTGTATATATAATACATACATACATGTATACATACATACATATATATGTGTGTATATATGTGTGTGTGTGTGTGTGTGTGTGTGTGTGTATATATATATATCTGATTGCTTACCATCTCAGGGAAGAGGGGAGGGAAGGAGAGATAGAATTTGGAACTCAAAACAAAAAAAATAACAACAAATGTTAGAAATATGTTTTAACATGTAATTGGGGAAAATAAATTAATATAATAGGTAGCATTATATAGTGGCTCCAAGCAAGAACTGGGTTCAGGTTAACCTCTTACCTAGCTCTTCTAAGATTATAAGTTGCTGAGAAAGTACTGAACTATATTGATTCATAGAAGGAGTTCTTTAGCAGAAGGGCTGGACACCGATGAAACTAGAGATCTAGTTTTCTCTCTCCACTGCCAGCCCCCTCTTCTAATATAGCATAAGGTTTTCTTTTTAAAATTCACTGGTTATGTTTTCTTTCAATAACAGATTTTTGAGACTAAATTTCAAAACATGAAAAATATTCTGTAAGAGGAATACTTAACTCTTCAAACTAGCTCAGTGTAAGCAGGGATTTGTCCCATGATGACAACATGGAGGTGGTGGTGGTCTTGTGTTCCTCCTCATAGTGACCACTGTCCACATACCTGCACTAACTCACTCTGGTAAATGGTGCAGCTGCTTCCACCTCCCCACCCACCATATTACAGCTTAATGACAGAGAAGGCAAGGACAAGACAAGTCCTCTTCCCTTCATGCTTATCTGTTTTTGCTCTAAGGGAAAGAAAAATTCATAGTTCCAGCTCTATATTTACTAGATTCAAAACAGGTTCACTGGTTTTATTATACAATGGAATAGGCCCTAGACAAGCTAACCCCTTAGAATAATGCTTTGGCTGAATAGAAAATGGCTGAATTAATGGAATTAGATGCCCTTTAGAGACAATGCTACCATTGACTACTTGTGTGATTTCAGGTAAGTTATTTCTTTCTGTTTCAGTTTCCTGATCTCTCAGAGGGATATATGAGAGCCACCTCATCTATCCCAAACAAGTGCACAGATCAAAGGAATATGTACATCAAAGAGTCCTATAAACTATAAGATGACATGCAGGGGACAGACAGCAAGACAGGCATGGTAGAAGTAGCAGCATTTTAAACCATTTCTACTTGCCCTGTCTAGGATTGCTATAGTTTCAAACATGTACATTCACAGATTATTAGAACTAGAAACTACCTTAGATGTTAAAACAATAATATATTCAATCTAGAAGCATATTTTTTCTATTTTGCTACATATAAAAATATCTTTGACCCTGTTTAGAGGAAGGGAGGCAGTTAAATCAAAATTGGTATACCACCCTCATTCAGATAGCCTTCCTTCATCATCTCTTGCCAAGACTATTGTAACAGCCTCTTACCTGGTCTCCCGGCTTCTAGTATCTTTGCTTACTCAGTCCTCCTCTTCATAGCTGCCAAACTGATATTCCCAATGTACCCATCTATCTATTTTTCCCCAAACCGAAAACTTTTAATGGTTTAATATTGACTTTAAGATAAGATATAAATTCTTCACTTTGGAGTTTAATGCCTGAAATAAAATGACTCCCACCTACCTTTACAGATTTACTGCATTTCATTCCATTTAATAATTCTATATTCCAGCTAAACTGGACTATTAGCTGTACACCAGACTTGACTTGCCATCTCCTATTTCCATGCCTTTATAGCTGTCCTCCCACCCCCACACCCATGCCTATATGATACACCTCCCCTCCACTTCCTAGAAACTTTACTTTCTTAGAAGGTATACCTTTCCTGAACATCCCAGTTCATACTTACCTCACCTTTCCGAAATAATTTTGTATTTATTTCTGTGTATATTCATTATATATATATATATACATATACATACACATACACATATACATATACATATATATGTATATATGTGTATATATATATATATATATATATATATATATATATATATATATATATGCATGTATGCCTTTCCCCTTCTCCTTAAAGAAAGTTAGCTATTTCTTTGGGGGCAAAAAAATGTCATCTTTGTCCTTCTTTTCTACATGACTCAGCAATGTTACAGTGTCTTAAACATAGTTATCCTTTAATGAATATTTGTTGAATTGAATTCTCTAATCAATTAAGCCTTTATACATGTGTTTGTATGTGTGTGTTGGGGAAGTTGCTATTTTTTTAACCTGACTTCACTTAGGTATACTTTAACATAATTGTAACTCCTTCCCATTCTTTACATATTGATCACACATAGATTTTCCTATAACAACTTTGTTTTATGGCACAATAAGATATTGTGGGTTCTATCACTCCATCTTTGTGTCAACCACGGTAATTTTGAGTCAAAAGTTACAGGATTGTAGAATCATAGATTTAGACCTGGAAGGGCCCATCTAGTCCAATCCTTTCATTTTTATAGATAAGGAAACTGAGAAAAGTGACCTGCCTGACATCACACAGGAAGAGACCAGTCAGAGGTGCCAATAGAAGAGATGCCAAATATCAGTTCCTGCCCAACTTAATCCTAGGTACATTTTTCATAGTCTCCATATCCAGATTCAGGTGAAAATGTCTGAGAGAAATCAACACATTGTCTAATGACATCGAAATAGTCTGCAATTGAGTTATAACTTCTAGGAGACAGTTTTCTTACTTGAGTCTTTAATTTATGATTTTGCTTATCAAGTTCACTTTAGTAATTTTTCAGTCCTGTCTGACTTTCTGTGACCCTGTTTAGGGTTTCTTGGTAAAGATAACTGGAATGGTTTGCCATTTTATTCTCTACCTCATTTTACAGATTAGGAAACTGAGGCAAACAGGTTCAAGTAATTTGCATGGGGACACACAACAAATCTGGAGGCCAGATTTGAACTTGGAAAAATGAGCCTTCCTGACTCCAGGTTTGTACTCTATTCACTATATCACCTAGTTGTCATTGCTTATCAAACCTTCTGTTTAAAAGGTTAATGAGCTGCATATGATACATACATACATATATACACATACATACACATGCATATATACACACATACATGTTTTTATACATACACACATACATACATACACACACACATATATATATATATATATATATATATATATATATATATATATATATATATATATATATATATAAAATCACTCCAGACCACATTTCTTCATCTGTGTTTTGAACCTATCTTGAAGTAAAAGGACTTTACACATTTGTTTACACTTGTTCTTAGTCAAAGACTAATCGACTATTGGAACTGCAAACTTTGGCAGTCATTGGTCAAACTCTTCACCTTCAGCCTCTGGGGGAAGAAATGACTTGTTAAAACCAAAGCTGAAACTGGAACTCAGCTCTTCATATTCTCATCCAGATCTTTCTCTATAATACAAGTCTTATTATTACCTGATTTCCTTTCTGATCCTTCAAACATGAGGAACATTTTGAGTAGTTTCCATGGAATTGAATAATATGGCAGCATTAAGGGTAGGAAGGAAGCAGGCATTCACCTGCTTCTATGCAACTATGAGTGAGGCATTGTGCCAAGCACTTTACAAACATTATCCCACTGATACTGAATGCAGTTCAATATAACCTATCAGATAATTACCCTGATTTAAAGTAAAGTAGAGAGAAGGTAGTTGGGTTATGCAGTAGATTAAATGTTGGAGTCAGGAAAACCTGAGTTCAAATCCTGCCTTAGACATTAACTAGCTGTGTGACCCTGGACAAGTCACTTAACCCTGTTAACCTCAGTTTCCTCATCTGTAAAATGAACTGGAGATAGAAACGTAAAACCATTCCAGTAACTTTCCAAGAAAACACCAAATGGGGTCACAAAGAGTTGGAAATGACTAAATGACTGACCAACAACAACAGTAACAACAACAACAAGAAAAGGTGGAACAGGAAAATATAATGCTAATAATATATGCATGGACAGGTTTATCATCTCCCCAGTACTCTAAATACAGGAAGTATAAATAGCTAGAGGGATGATACTTACATAACTGGGACATTGGGTAAGTCATCTGCCTCCTTGTAATAGGCTTAAAGAGCTTGCTCTTAGAGGGTACAAAGAGTGTCAAACTACCCTGGTGGGGAAGCAATGAGATAGTCAATCCCTAGAGGTGGGCACCATAAATAAGACCACTGAATACAGGGGAAGTATAGACCTCTAACCCAAAAAAAGCACTAGGTTTAAAGTAAAAAAAATCCCAAGGTTGAAACCAGGCTCTGTTTCTCTACTTTGTAGTTATCATGTAACATTCAGTTATATTCTTAATTTCCTTAAAACAAATTCTAAAAAATGTTAACCCAAAACTCACTAAAATATTTCAACATTTATAAAGGCATTCAAACTACAATTTGGAAATTGTATTTTAGCTTCTGATTATTCTATAATTGGTTTATAATGCCTCAAATGTCTGTGGTCAGAGAGGGGGAAAAACCTGTTCTTATCTGTCTTTATCACTACATTCTCCAATATGGCCAATGTTAGAAAAGTAGATAAAAAGACTATCATTTTAAATACTGTGAAATTTCTTTTCCTCGGGCCACAAAAAGGTTAGTTAAAACAAGGCAACATGTCAGATCTATAGAGAAAAAGAATTTATGACCAAATAAGAATTAGAAATCATTATTAAATTAAAAAGTTTTCACACAAACAAAACCAATGCAATCAAGATCAGAAAGAAAGGGAGAGGGAACCCTTCTCACAGTTCCAGGGCAGAAAAGAGTGCTTGTGTTTACTCACATACCAGAGCACAGGCCTGAAGAGTAAACAGCTCTCCTTAGATAATAAAACCTTGGAACAACTGAAAACTTACCGGTTCCTAGAAATATCTTGGAAAACAGCTGCCCAGAACCCCTGAAGCTTGGGACAGTAGGCCTCCATACTAGAAGCAGAGTCCTACCCTGACAAAGAGTTAGAAAGTCAAATATTTGGCTGGGAAAATGAGCAAACAATGGGAAAAAAGCCTCAGACTACAGAATCTTACTTTGGCAACAAGGAAGATCAAAACATACAAGTCCTATATTTAAAACTCCTACATTCAAAGCCTCCAAGAAAAATATGGATTGGTCTCAGATTATGGAAGAGCTCAAAAAGGATTTTGAAAATCAAGTAAGAGCAGGGCGGCTAGGTGGTGCAGTGAGTAAGAGCACCAGCCTTGGAGGTGGGATGACCTGGGATCGAATCCGGCCTCAGAAAATGAGCACCCACACATAAATAATGACTGCCCGTGTAACCTTGAGCAAGTTACTTAACCCCAATTGCTTTAAAAAAAAAAGAAAAAAAGAAAATCAAGTAAGAGAAATGGGGAAAAATTGGGAAGAGAAATGAGAGTGAATGCAAGAAAATCCTCAAAAACTAATCAATAGCTTGCTAAAGCAGACCCCTCCCAAATGCTAATGAAAATAACACCTTAAAAATAGACTAGACCAAAAGATTAGAAAGAAAGCAGAAAGCTAAGAAATAATTTTATAATAAATGTCTCTGATAAAAGTTTAGTTTCTTAAATGTATAGAGAACTGATTCAAATTTATAAGAATATAAGTGATTCCCCAACTGATAAATGGTCAAAGGATATGAACAGGCAGGCAGTTTTCAAATGAAAAAATAAAAGCTATCTATAGTCATATGAGAATCACTGTTGATTAGAGAAATATAAATTAAAACAACTCTGAGGCACCACTTCACACCTACCAAATTAGCTAATATGATAAAAAAGTAAAATAACAAATATTGGAGGGCATATGGGAAATTAGGGACACCAATGCACTGTTGGTGGAGTTGTGAACCGATCCAACCATTCTGGGTTGTTGTTTGTCCTTCGTTCTCAAAGAGGACCATGACATCAGAAGGTGGTGCCATGACTAACAAGTGAGTTGGATTTAAGTGAGGATGGGCTGTGGAAAGTCACCAGCCTCACTCTCTCCTCTGAAGACATCTGGGTCAAGTGGCAAGATATAGATCAAGATGAGTGGAGATGGCCCCAGATGCAGTGGGAGACCTTGGCCTTTTTAAGCTAAGGTCTTTCCAGGTCTCAGTTTAACTGAGACAAGGCCCATTCAGCAATTAAAGCTAGGTAAGAAATGAGGCAAAGAACAACCTCTTTTATGTAGTTAAAAAAATCAGTCTAGGAGAAGAAGACCCTCAGGTTCTCTGGCCAAAACAGAAACAATTACTATTTATTCTCCCAAGGAAGCCTCTAGATGAAGGAGGGAACTGTATCTAGGCAGGGCCATGTTGGGTACTTTGCACATATCATCCATATGATTCTCACAATAACCCTAGGAAGTAGGTACTAATGTTGTCCCCATTTTGTAGCTGAGAAACTCATTTATGGGACTTGCTCAGGGTCATACAACTAGTTAATATCTGATGCTGATTTGAACCATTCTGGAGAGCAATCACAAAAGGTCTATAAAACTGTGTATACGCTTTGATTCAGCAATACCACTACTAGGTCTATATCTCAAAGAGATTTAAAAAAGGGGAAAGGACATATCTGTACAAAAAATATGTAGCAGCTCTTTTTGTAGTGGCAAAGAATTGGAAATTGAAGGGATATCCATCAACTGGGGAATGGCTTAACAAATTACACTATATGATTATAATGGAATATTACTGTGCTATAAGAAATTATGAGCCAGAGGATTTCAGAAAAACTTAAAAAGATTTACATGAACTGATGCAAAATGAAGTGAGCAGAATCAGGAAAACATCATGCATATTAATAGCAATACTGTAGGTGTTCAATTTTGAGTGACTTAGCTCTTCTCAGCAGTACAATGATCTAAGACAATTTCAAAGGACTCATGATGAAAAGTGCTATCCACCTCCAGAGAAAGAATTGATGGAGCCTGAATGCAGATCTAAGCATACTAATTTTCACTTTCTGCATTTTTTTGCATGTGTTTCCCCCCTTTAAATCTGTGTCTTCTTTCACAACATGGCTAATATGATAATATGTTTTACATGCCTGAACTTGTATAATTTATATTCAATTGTTTACTAACTGGGGAGTGGTGTATAGTGAAAGAGGGAGAGAGAAAATATGGAATTCAAATTTTAAACAAATAAATGTTAAAAATTATCTTTACCTGTAACTGAGGGAAAAATAATATTAAAAAATGAAAAACCCACAGGCAATACAAATGATTCATGAGTCTCAGATACCAAAAATCTCAGACCATAGTCACAAAACAGACACAAGACATAAGCACTTGCTAGCAAAGGTTTTCCTTCTTATCTCCATGGACACAATTTTCTATCCACACAACACAGAAGCACAGATAAATAGACAGAACTGTAGTGTACACATGAAAGCCCCCCTTTCAGGTCAATTTTTGGGGTTCTTTGATTATATTATTCTTTGGTATAATTTTAGTTATGCCCTATCTCGACTAGGAAGACTCTTGCTCTCAGCTTACAAACTGAGTATCTTCGTTAGAGGGGAAATTCTCCAAAGGTTTGAACCTCCAATTTCCCCTATGCCTGGGAATTTTCCCCTACTCCTGACTCTTTTTATCCTATTTTCCTGTTTTATTTTTCAGTCTACTTCATCCTGTAGTTGTAAAACTGGGGACACCCCCTTGAAGAGAATGTCACCTGGTGCCTATTAATGACTTCCCTAAGGAGGTGTCAAACAAAGGGCGTCAATAATGAGGGGGGTGCTGGATTTTATATTGCCATTTCCAAATTATCACACTGAACACAAAACAGCACCCCAAAACAAATAGAGACAGACAAAATTGTTAACTTTTTCCCCAACAAAATGCCTTAAGCTCAGAAGAAATTGAGGCTGGGAGGTCAGGTCCCTGGTTGTAGTCCTTTATGGAGAAAGCCTCAGGCAGTAAATTCTACCAGTGAGCTCTTAGGGTTTTTCCCTGGAGGGCTGTTTCAGGGATTGTTCTTCCTTCCTTCACCAATTTGTTACATTTGAAAATTAAGATAAACTGAGAGACAGTGGTCTGAGCACGATCAATTTATTAGTCAGGCTAAGCAGTAATCAATAAATTGGATTATTGGCCTCTTTCACTGACCAAAGACCCTTGATGCAGGGCTCACCAATCTTAATATAGTTTTGGGGAATAAAGAGTTTGGTAGGTGGTGAAGAATATGAGATTAGTAACAGAGGAGACAGCATCATGGGGGTGGGGACAACATGAATTGTTAGAAAATGGGAATGAGGGACTAGCAACAACCCTCTCCTTTCCTCCTGTGAATAAGAAATGTTCGTTTTTTAGTCTACCTTTAAAGACCAGACTTTTTTGGAAAACAAGCCAGACATCCTTGAAGCATAGCTTGGTGGTGTAAAGATATTAGACCAGACTCCCTGGTGTCCACCTGCCTCCTTCAAGGGTAACAGATTTCCTTGACACAAGAATAGAACAGTGATTAACAAGAAAACTGGATTTTTAAACTTAACTCATTATAGGCCAGCTGAATTTCTGAACTGAGTTCAGAGACAATTAAAGATGACTTTGGCAGTTACAGGGACAAAATCAATTAACTGTAAGTAGGCTCAATTAAAAATGATACAGAATCAATCTGATTATTTCACCTCCTTGGGGCACAATTTTCTCATCTATTACAAGGAAAAGCTTGGACTAGATGATTTTCAAGGCTGAAGCTAAAGAAACCCAAGTATTGGCCTAGATTATCAAAGCAATATTGCTCAAACCTATGGATGTCAAGGTTTCCAATTCAAGGACCACCTTATCACATGATCTTTATAGAATACCTTAACTAAAACTGTGGTGTTCTTCTAAGCCAAAACATCCTTTCTAAACAGTGGAACCCCCCCTAGTTGAAAGAGAAGCCAGAGGGTTCCTAGGTTTGGAGATTCAGGTATAGAAGGGACCTTAGAAGTTGTTGAGTTCTGGCTTTAATGTAGTGAAGTGACTCAGTGAATATTTAGTCTGGTGAAACAGTCTGGAAGAGAGGCAAGAAGACTGGAGCAGGGCCAGAAGGGCTCTACGGGGAGACTTCCTCTAGGTGAGAACAAGGAAAAGTGGACTTCACTTGTAGGATGAATAATTTGGGTTTTATATATGCAAGTGCCTTTTGTATATCCCCCTTCAGCTCTTCAAAAGTAAGTTATATTTCAAACTATCTGGGAAGACACAAAAGAGAGAAGCCCCATTGCCTCTATTCTGGCCCTCAGAGCTAAAGTCACCTCATTTTACAAACAAAGTAATTGAGGCAAAGAGAGGTTAAGTGTCTTACCCATAGTCACACAAGTAATTGTATCCTGAGGTTTTGAACTCAGTGCTTCTGACTCCCAAGTCCAGTTACTCTCTCTACTATTCTTTGCTACTTCTGGATATCCCTGGAACTTATATATTTAAATAGGCTATTGCATCTTTTAAAATAAACCCATGCTTGCATCAAAATACAACTTTCTTAAGCACATTAAAGCAAAATTTAGGATTTGTGGGCAGGAATTATGATTTTCATCTTCATAAACCTGGCATTTAGCACAGGGCCTTATATATACTTGGCACCTAATATACATTTGTTGAATTTGATTTTGAAACACAGAAATATAAAGCAGATTCACTGCAATAAGAATAAAAATGCTCTCACTGCCTACATACACCTTACTGCTAACAAAAGCAATGCTAAGTATTAGGGAGAAAGGAGCAGAATGCAACTAGTGATGGACTCTATAGTAAGTCCTCAGTACAAATTCTGCCCCTAGATGACACATCATCTTTAGCCCATGTGAGTTACCACCTGTTTTCACTAAGGCAAAGACTGTAATAAAAAAGGTGTCAGATGGTTTTCTCCCTCTACGTTTTCCCCTCCCCATCTCCCATCACCAATAGCTAAGCCAAAATGGTTTCTTTTTCTCTTTTTGTTGCATTTACTTGTCCACTTTGCCTCACAGTAATCTAAGCTACAGCCAGTGGCTTTTTTATGTCTTTTTCTGTTTGACAGCAAAAGCAGCTGCAAAAAAAGGTCCCTGTTGCCATCTTATATTTGACAAGGGAATAACTGAAAGGAGCCTTCTTCTCTCCAAGCACTGGAAGGTTGTTCATTTTCTGCTGATGGTGTTATTTGTCTCTGATAAGTTTTAATTCAGAAACACTACAAATATGGTTTGGGGACACTCATCACCTATGGATTATATAGTCCATATTTTCATTCATTTCTTAAGAAAATTTTGTAATATTTGGGGATCCATGACTTAAAAGACAGAAAAATCAGAGGGTGAAGGGGAAAACCATGATATGATTAAAAGGCTAGAGAATGTAGGAGAAACAAAATTAGGTAATAAGGACTGAAAAGAGGCTATGAAATGGTGGCCTTAGATTATTGAAGCATTTTTTCAGATAAAATGCTAATGGAGTATCTCTGCCTCCTCTTGTTTAGGTCAAGGGAAAATTGACTTTACTTGTAGCTTGAATGATTCAGCTTTTATATAAGCAAGAACCTTTTGAATATTCTCCTTTGGCTATCTTTAAAAGTAAGTGACATTTTAAACTTTTAAGGATAACACACAAATCTTTTGTCTTTATGTCTGGGGATAATTTTACCGCAAATGCACGGGTGATACAGTAAACAGCTTCTATTAAACATTCTTAACATTAACTATATTCTGACACTGAGGACCATATATTAGAATTTGGACATACTATCTATAATACAGGGCCATCCTGAGAGTAATCACATGTCAACACGGTGGGAAAAAGGCATCATATCAATCTCTAAGGATTTCTTCTTCAAAGCAAGCTTCCTACTGAATTTAAATAAATAATCTTAGAAAAGATATTGCAGTGAACAGGGCTGCTGGCCAATTTTTATGACTGTCGGAAGGAAAGATAACAGGATTTTCTTCAGCAATTCACCTTTGCTTAAGGATGGGGAATTTTGATTAAATCTTCTAGAGTGAAGCTAGCCTTCAATCCTGATCAAGGATAAATAACAGAGTGTTTACAAGTAGGACATGTGTCCTTCAAGTCATATGAAAATGCTGGGACTTTATTATGGATGACTTCGTTGCAATATACATCAGGAAACCCAAGTTTAGAAAAGACTAGCTTCATTGTCCCCAGACTGTTGATCCTGATTGCATATTGAAGGAAAGGAGCTTATTACTTCATCACATGAATACTAAGAAAACAACCAAAAAGCTTTTCCCTGCTCTGTCAATGTATTCACAGAGGCCCATTTTTTTGCAAGGTCTGAGAGGCAAACAAAAAGGGAGGTGGTTGAGGTGGGGAAAAAGACAGAAGTGGAATGCCAGCTATTATTGGGATCATCCTGTCTCCTCCAGACTCACTATAATTTTTTTATTATGGAATTCTTACAGGTAAAGGAAACTAGAGAGGCCTTAATATCTTTGGGGGCCAGAATAAAGGTAATGGGGCTCCTCTTTTTCTGTCTCCTCATGACCCCACCTTCAGGCCCTGCTCCTGTCTTCCTCCTCTTTTTGTTTCAGGCAGCTTTTCTCTCTTCCAGAATGTTTTGCAAGGTTGAACATACAGGGACTCAATTCACTACATTAAAACCACCTCTGACTACATAATTGTTACTTCCACCAATAAAGGTATGGGAATTAGAAAAAAATTATTTTTACAACCAGAAGATAATGTTCAGATTCTAGTTTTATGTGAAAAAAATTGTTTCACCGCATTAATAATAAAAAGATCCCACTACTTACACATAGTACATACTTGTTGAATTTAATAAGAATTATAAGCCCTTTCATTTGGATAAAGATCTGTATGCATATATAATATATGCTTCATTTCTCACTATCCCACTTAAAACAAAACCACACCCTGGACTGGCATCTTTTCTTTAATTTAACCATTATGACATGGGAATATAATGATGCAAAATAATTGTCTCTCAAGGAGCTCATAATCTTCTAGAGAAATACAATCCATACACAAAGATAAACATGACACAAGGTAAAATATTACAAAGAGAAAAATGGAATGCCAGAGTGTTCTAAGAAGAAGCAAGTGCTACGTATAAATTCTACTCTAGAAATGGAAGTATCCAGTGCCCCATAGGCCTTTGTCCCAGAGGTTCTGAGATGGGGGCAGGAGGGAGAATGGGAAGCCTGTTCTACACCCTATACTTCCTCTCCAGGGTGACTTCAGTCCTATTTCTTCCTTTGGTCTCAACCAAGCAACGTAAGGGCCCCCAGGGCCCTGTTTCCATGACACCCTTCTCCTGGGGTCCAGTTTCCTTCTCAAACCCCGAGGGGGTAGATCAAACTCTCTGGGTGATAAGATTTTCCATCTATGCTTCAGCTGTACCCAAAGCCAGAATGTCCTCTGTGTTACTGCTCCTACTTCTTTCCTCTCCCTTCCTCCTGCCCCTCCACCAAGTAGGTTTCTTTAAATCTACTCATTTTAACTCTGGTGAAATAATTCCTAATTATGGGTCTGTGGTAGTGCATTCCTGGTCTGTCTCTGTTTCTCTCCCCTTCTCCATACACACATACATGCATAAACATATACCTACATGTATATCATATACATATTATATCACTGCCAGTTCACTTGAGGTCAGGAAATACTTAGAACATGACAATGAAGTAGAATTCTATTCATGTTTTCACATTCTTTTTGATCACAAAGGAGACTTCAGTGGAATTCTGGATAACCTTTTAGCAAAATACATTATTTTTCTGTGAAATAAATTATGATGACCATAAAGGAAATGCCCCAGATACATATGCATCAATAATCAGTGAAAAGCAATCTGATGGCAAAAAAGTTCTGTCTGATCTTGAATGAGTTACTTTCAATTTGGGGGGTCTCAGTTTTTATTATTTACTATAGAAGTTAAAATGTTTTCTTCCAGAGTTCCAGTGTTAAAATGGAGACGAGAACTGGACGATTTTGAGGGTTTCTTCTATCACCACCGTTCTGTAATATTGCATTGCTTTAAATCCAAGTTTTCAGAATTATGAATTTCATTTGTGATGTTTTGGAAAGGAGAAGGACAGTGACAAGCTAGAATGACGAGTTTGGTAAGGGGACTGAAGACCAAGATATGAGAGTAAGCAGGAATACTTAATCTGAAGAAGAAAAGGTTTAGGGAGCATCTGAACGGCTAATCACATGAAAAAGGAATTAGATTTGTTTTTACCCCTAAAGGGAAGGACAAGAAACATTGAGCAGAAAAGGCAGAAGCAAATTTAGGTTTCATATAGGGGTGAGGGGCAATTCTAATAGAGTAACTAAAAAGTTGAATAAGCTGCCCAGAAGGGAGCTAAGCTGTCTTCTGTCCTGTTGTTCCTTTTCCTCCCACGGGAAGTCTTCAAACAGAAGCTGAATGATTAACATTGTAAAGGGGATTCCCGTTGAAGTGTGGGCTTTATTAGATAACCTTTGTTGACAGGATTTTTACTGAGACAGTCTCTAACCTGAGAATGCTCAGAGTCTTACAAAGCAGGCCTAGAGAGGGGAATGCCAATAATCAAGTAGTTTAATTAGTCAATTTCAGAGTGAGGAATGTTCTCTTAGCTGAAGTAAAAGCACAGTTTATATACTTAAATCACAAGCAGGAAAGGAGAGGGAAGGTGGATTACAAACAATCGTTCAGTGGTTTCCTATGAGAAACCCACAAATCCCACACTACAGCAATTCTGGAGTCAAGTCTTTGATGGTCATGTCCACCTCCCCTTGGGTACAGAACCAGAGTTCTGTGATGGGAATAGGTTCTACAATCTTTGATTCACTTCACTTAAGGTCCAGTGACTGTGAGAACTGTCAGAGGTTTGATTAATCAGTTTAAGCTATATCCTGAGCTCTGACTACTCAGTCAGAGAGGCAGCTCTTGAGAAAACTAAATTATTAGTATATTAATTACACATATCATATCGATTAATATGAAAGTTATAATTCCCTTCTCACCTTTAAGATCCCTTCTATCACTGAGATTCAGTGAGATAATCTAGTAGTTTAACTTCCTTATTTTACAGATAAAAGTTTACCCCCTCTCACCCCTAAGACTCCCTCACCCCTCAAAAAAGTAAAGTGATTTGCCCAAGGTGACATTGGTAATACATGGTAGCACCAATATTCAAACCCAGGCTTTCAAATTTCAAATCCACTGCTCCTTTTAAGACCACCATGCTGCCTCCTTCAAGGAGTGTAAGCTGTAAGCTACACTTAGTTTGACAGAAATACGCACTGACTAAATCTAGTATTGTCTGCATGAGAGAAACTCACTTATCTCCCACAATAGTCAGCAGGATCTAAATTTAGTTTATACTCCTAGTGCATTAAAATAGCATCAAGAAATCTCATGATGTCTAAAGCCATCAGATTGAAAGTTTCTGCCTGTATTGTTAATAGCTACTCGCTAAGATGGCAGTTGCCTGTGTAAAGTGATTATAGCCTCTTAAAAATGTGTCCTTTACAAGTTCCCTAAAATAAACACACCGAGGAAACAGAAAATGGAGTCAGAGCAGCAATCCTCCTTAAAATAACAGCCACACAAATATCATAACAAAGACAGCCTTAAGTAATTGATCTCAACCTCAGACAAGAATTAAGCCTTGCATTGTGAGAAGCTTTATGAGGCCTTTTTTATTGTTTACTATAAAAGTTAAAATATTTTCTTCCAGAGTTCCAGTGTTAAAATGGCAAATCAGAAAAGCAAATGAACATTTTTATTCATGCAGAAGATCTAATTGTCAGGCACATGACTTAGGTGGAAGTTGAGCTGGGGACAGGGGAATTAGGAGAGAAGAAGAATAAGGATATTAAAGCTCGATCCATTTTACCTTTTCCATGAAAGAAAACTAAACGAGAGTCACTTTTGTGGGTCACCTTAAACCTCAAGGTCAGCTCGAGAGGTATTTTTTGTTTGTTTGAACCTGTGATTTCATTGGAATAAGCAACTTCCTGTGAAGAAAGTGCCTCTATTAATACACTTCAGAAATTTGTAATCTTTAAGGGTTTCCCGGAACACTGAGAAGTTATCTTACTTGTCCAGGGTCACAAAGCTATTATGTGTTAAATACAAGACTTGGACCAAGATGCTTCTGACATCAACACCATCTCACTGGAGAGAGATTTAAAATTTTAGAGAGCTTTAGAATTTTATATCAAGGTCTACTTCCTCTGGTACATTATTACCTTTAAGAAAGACCTACTAACCTCCCACCAACGACACAATGTGGATATTATTTGACCATCATGACAGACATGTAACTGATTTGGCAAAGAATTTAGAGCCTATAAAAGGATTTTCAGTATCCTAGAGAAGTTCAAGTGAGTCCTTCCCACTATCTCCTGCCCTACAATGAGAGCAAGGCTTCTGTTGTTAATTATCCTCTGATGGATTCGTAACTTCCATCCACTACTCCTTTGTAGAGAAGGCTGACGGCAGACTTCCTTTAAGATCTGACATCTATCTTCTTTCCACAGCCTCTGGTTACTTAAAAGACATGTTTCTTGAGGTCAATGGCAGAAGGACCACCTTCTTTATATATTTTTTCCTGATGATCTACTTGGTCTAGTAAATGTGAACAACAAAAACATAGTATAAAACCTTGGGTATAGGAATCCACTTCAAACCAATAACCTTTTTGAATGTTCTTCAAAATGGTAGCATTTCTCTAACTACAATTTAGTGATCCTCTATCTTGGGCATCTTCTGCTAAAGGGACATAAATAGTTTTCCCAATTCTCAGAAAAAGGAAAGACTTCTTTCTTTAAGCTCTAATAGTATTAATAAAGTGAAATCCTGGTCAACTCAATTTAGTTGATTAGAAAACACTGTCAATGAAAGCAAAGAAAAAGATTTGGCTCCTGTGTGATCTCTTTTCCCTCCAAAGATTGAGGGGGAGGCCCCAAACTCTTATGGCTATAGTTCAGGCTCTTTATTTTAGTCAGGAATTTTCCTGCTGATCTTATCATTTCAATCATGTCTGACTCTTCCTGACTCCATTTTGGGGGTTTTCTTGGCCGAGATACTGGAGTGGTTTGCCATTTCCTTCTCCAACTCATTTTTATAGATGAGGAACTGAGGCAAACAGGCTTAAGTGATTTGCCTAGTTAATAAGCATTTGAAGACAGAACTTACTGACTCCAGGGCAGGCCCTCTATCTTTTCCACCTAGCTGCTCCTTATACTATTATACTAGGTCCTTATTGGACAAGTCACCTCTAACATCTTCACCTATCTCATTCTCTGTGGTTATATGAAAGCCACTGGTGTTGCTAGAGAACATCATATAACCATATCAAATCCATCAAATATCCATTACAAACAACTGTAAAGTAAACTGAATATTTACATTAATTGGCTAAGTTCTCATTCAATAATCTATCTTTAGTTGAATCCCTTTCCCATTCCCCATAGCACTTGTTCCAAACTTTTCACATTCTTTCAAATCTATACTCAAGTTGATGACTTTGCCTCCTACTTTAGATCAGATGGAGGCCATGAGAAGTGAGCTCTGTCAACTTCCTTCTTGACCCTTTTCTACAAAATGTATTTTTCCTCCTTTCCCTCCCTCCTATCTCTAACTCTACTTCCTACTACCTTGAAAGAGTAATCTCTTGTTCTTCTCTCCCATTTACCATCTTCTCACCCAATCAAGCTTCCACTTCCACCACTTTACTGAAAGGACCATTAAAGGAGATCAATGATGACTTCATTCATCAAACCCAATGCCCACTTCTTAGTGATCATCCTCTTCAAGCTGTCTGAAGCACTTTACACTTCCCTCTTGATTACTCTTCTCTCCCTCTCTCAGTTTCTACTGCCTTCCCCTACTTTTTATTCCATTTCTCCTAACCTTCTTCCTTCTAAGTGGTGACCATTTGTGCTCATATCTCCTCACAATCCCTAAATATAAGGTTTTGTTCTATATCATTTTCCCTTGCTAGATTTTCTCCCTTGTCAATGGTGTCCATGTCTATGTCATCAACCTTAAACTACATGTGAATGATTCTCAAATTCCACCCCCCTCTCTGTCTGTCTGTCTGTCTCTCATCTTTACCCTAAGAATCAGCCTTAAATTTTCAGCAACTTGCGGGACGTTTCTACTTAGATGTTCACTTTGCACCCTAGAGTTAAAAATGTCTAAATGTAAATTCATCATCTTATCACCCAAGTCAGCTTCTCCTTCTGACACCCTTATTTCTATCAATAGAAATGACATTATCATTCTTCCAGTCTCCCCTGATGGCACCATCCTACACACACACACACACACACACACACACACAAAGGGGGGATGGGGGAGGCAGGCAGCATGACACAAGAACACTGGATGAAGTTAGAGGACCTGGTTTTCAATACCTTTGCTCTACCATTTACTATTTATGTGGCCTCTCTTATAATAATAAGCAGATATTTAATATTTAAAGTTGCAAAGCACTTCATGTCTCATTTCAGCCTTAGAACAGCTCTATTGGTAGGTACTGATACCCTTATTTTTAAAAAGTATTTTTAATTTTTAATCTTTTTTTGGAGGGGGGAAGGCAAGGCAATTGGGATGAAGGGCTTGTCCAAGGTCACACAGCTAGTAAGTGTCAAGTGTTCTAGATAGGATATGAACTCAAGTCCTCCTGGCTCCAGGGCTGGTGTTCTGTACACTGTGCCACCCAGCTGCCCAATACTCTCATTTTACAGATTGAGAAAAATGAGGATCCAGAGAGTGAAGCAATAAGAATTTCATCCTAGGTCTTTCGGAATCTGATACTATCTACTAAATCCTGCTTCCCCTTAGGCACTTAATCATGTATCATAGTTATCTGGATGTGCATCAAATCTACCTATATATGAGAACCAGGAAGGTATTATTTCATCTTAATCAATTGTATTTCACCTTTGGATGGTCTCTGTACCCTCACTTATTAACTGTAGGTAAATAGCTGATTAGTGTTCACTGAAGTTGAAGGTACCATTGAGTTACACCAATGTTGGACCCACTATTGAAGTCATGAGGCCCATGTCAAACAAAGTCTGCAGTGCAGTTGAATCTCTGTGGCACTGTTATATATTGATCAACTGTAAAGGATCTCTTCCCATGGCAACAGCCTTTCCTCTAAAGCTCCCTGTCATTAATTTTGTGGGAGGGTAATTAACTGGAGTCATAAACTGCAGGGAGTAAAACATGTCCTCTTTTGACTAACATAAGTGATGAAATGGAGTAACTTTATATTTTTATACTATTAGTATAAGCAGAGAAATGGCCTTGAAAAATGATCATTTAAAAGATTCTTAGCTAAGTGGGGAGAGTTGTTATATATTCCAAGGAACACCATTGTCTAACATTCAATTCAACCTGTATTTATTAAACACCTACTAGGGCAAAGGTCTTTAAGCTTTTTGTGGCATGGACCCCTTTGGCAGTTGAGTGAAGACTGTGGATGCTTTTTCAGACAAATGGTTTTAAGGGCATAAAATAACGATTACAAATAAGATTACAAAGTAAACACATTATAATGAAATGCAATTACCAAAACAATTCCCCAAACCACAGACCAAGGTTGAGAATCCTTGGATTGGGGCTATACAAGTACAAAGAGCATGAAGACAAAAATGAAACAGTCCATGTCTTCACACTGGGAGAAATAACATCATGCAGATAGCATCATACAAAATATTTTGGAGATGGGAAGAAGACAAAGGAGGATCAAATATTTCAAAGGGGAAAGTGTCTTAGAGATTGTCTGGCCCAACTGCCTCATCCTACAGAAAAGGAATTGAGGTCTAGAAGAAGTTTGATAACTTTCCCAACATCACAGAGATGGAAAGTGGTAGGATTGGGATTTGAATCCAGATCTCCTAATTCCAAATATCATTGGTCCTTTTCCCACTTAGCCACATGGCCTCCCAAGACCTCATTATTAGTTTTACTATTTCCTTGTAAATCCCTACAATCATAAGCTGCATTGAGTTCTAGAGTAGGATTAGTCCAGAGTATTTTATTTGCAGTAATAATGTATCTTCATGTTGCATTTAATTCAAAAGATATCACTTATGCATATGAGGTACAAAGAATATACTAGACAAAGGGAAAATACAGAGCCCTCATAGGAGCTCACAATCTAATTGGGATAAAATATAAGGCACCTATAATCTGCAATAATGCATAAGAACATGAGGATGGAGCAGAAAAAGTACTATGTGCGGGGTTTGCTCTACCTCATCTGTTTTACCCAAACCTTTACTACTGCAATAGAAAGACATCATAAAAATTGCCCAAGGAAATGTGTCCTTCCCATAATAACCCTCACTAATAATGAATGCTGAAGACAAATTTATTTTTGGAATAAAAATTATTAAGTGGTTTGAGGAAAGTTAAGTCCCTCTCCCAACCCCCCCCAAAAAAACTAAAAGCAATTTAACATCCCTTAAGATAATGTAAAATACTCCACTCTCATTTCATATAATTATCTCTTAGCATTGTTATATGTTTGCTATTTTCCTCGTGCTTTTTAGGAAGAGCAAACTATCCTTCTGTTAAAAAAAAAAAACCTACAAACAATTTCCCTCTTGTCTACATCTAAATGAAGAGCTCTCTATAAAGAAACTTGGAAAATGTGTAAATACTGCCCTGAGGCTTTTTGTCAACCATAAATTTGGGAATTAGAGTTTTTGGTCTTGCTTAATGAAAAGGAACAGAATTACATTTTGTTCATCTAACAAGTATCATCTTTTTGGCTAAAAAAAAAGTTTTGGAGAATCTCTTCTAATAACCACTGGCAAAGTTTATAATTCTAATTCTGAAACAATGATATCTCTTTTCCAGATCATCAGTCTTCATACTCAAGATGAATGCAACTGTTTGAGGAGTTGCAATTACATTATTTGGTGCTTTATCCTCCACATTTGACTTGCTCTACAATTAACAATTAAAAGGCCAAAGGAATTGCAAGTAAATTTTTATCTCTAATAATAAAAAGTTCATGGTATTGAATTTCTTGGTATTGGCATCATTGCCCTCAGTAATTACAAAAGCAGTGGTTTTATATAATCTTACGGGTGTTGAAGGATGTCAACAATACTTAGACACATACCATCTTAAAAGTTTTGATCAATAGCATTTTATCCAATCCTTTTAACACTGTAACATGGAAAAATTTTTGAGTATACTTAGGAAGGTTGATACTCTGCTAGTTACACAGGATATTCCAAAAGTCTAAAACTTAAAACGGCATTATTTGGGACACCTTGTAGAGTTATCCTGTTGACACCTTGACTTATCCTGTTATGAAAAACTATAAAAATGGTTCCTCGGTGAATAATAATAACAAAAAAGAGATTTATGGCAAGGAACAGATAAGTGACAGCCAAATGAACCCAACTTGAGTACAGTGCAAATCACGAAGAGGACCTAGAATCATAGCCTTGTTCTGCTATATACTGGCTGTGTGACCTTTGGTCAAGTCATTTAACTTCTCTAGGTCTCAATTTCCCGATCTATAAGGACTAGATAACCACCAAAGTCTCTTCCAGCTCTAAGTTTATGATCTTATGATCCCACTGATGTGGGCACTGCTTTGATGGAGACCACAACTTATCCATGCCTGCTCATCCTGTGTGACTATTATTCGTGTTGTCCCTTAAAGTTCCCCACCATGGGTCTACCCAGTGTCCTGGGGATTTTCCTGGTTTTCTCTTAACATCATCAAAACACCAATGGAACATGCAGGTTGTTGTCCACGGCTTATATCCCTCATGCCCATCATGTGACCAGTGCATCTTTTTTACTCATATAATTCTTCATTAACAACCTTTATACTATTTGCCTTTCTTCGTAAAACACTGATGCTCTTGCTCACCACATCCCTCTCCATTGCCTTTAGGGTGATTCTCAGTTTTAATTCTTTAGAGTTCATTGTGTTCCATGACTTGCAGCCATAGAACACATGAATAATGTTGGAATTGAAAAGATGGGCCTTTGTTCCAGGGATAAAGTTAGGGTCATTGAAAGAGTTGTGCAATTTCCCTAAAGTGTTCCACTCTGATTCCTTCCTCCTAATCAGAGGTTCCCAAACTTATTTGACCTACTGCTCCCTTTAAAAAAATACTTAGTCAACACCCCCTGGAAATCTACTTTCTTTAACCCTTTGACAATCTTTTTTTTGAATTTGCATCATTTAAAAATTTAAGATAAAAAATGACACATCTTAAATTTAACAATTTATTGTAAATTTGTGGGGTTTTTCTTGCACTGAAATTTTGATGACACAATATTGCATCATGTAACCAAATAGCATTCTATTGTAAACAAGTCATTAATACATATTCCTCCTAGTGCATGTTGGACTTCCAAACAGTGTGGAATGCCTGCTCACCTGCCAACACTTGCTTATTAATACTTGTTGTAGACTTGACCACAGACTGGTTATAACTTGCATTTTGTGAGTTTATTTGGAAAACAATGTAATCACTATGACTTTAACTCTGTTACACAACAGATGAAACATGTACAAATGATTTTTCAAAATTTTCTTATTTCTCTTCTCTCCTGATGCTTCTGCCACCCCCTTATTTTTATTCAATGTCCTCCAACTGCACCAGAGGCTACTACCACCCCTACTTGGCTTTTCAGCACCCCCATGGGTAGTATTGCCCACTTTGGGAACCTATGCTCCTGATGATTCATTTTCTATTCTCAGTGCCTGTGTAACATACACACCCTCCATAGATGGACCAACTCTATGTGTCCACTTGCTCAACCGAAGAGAATACATATTACACCCAACTATATTTTCCTCTAATAATTCTTTGATTGCTATAAAGACTGACAGAATCCAAGGAAATTAAGGGTAAAATGAGGCTGAGGCTACCCAGTTGGTATATAACAGTAACAGAAGCGAAATCCAAATGTTTGACTCCCACTCTGAGAAAGAGAAACTAGATTAGGAGAGGTGACTTTTTACTGGAACTTGACTTGAAGATGATGTATATCATGGTATGAGAGAAGAAAAAAATTCATTAGGTATGGGTTTGGGAATTGCAAAAAAGACAACTGAAGTACAGCAGACTAACATATGGGCATAGCATCTATTTGAGAAAATAGTTCAAGACAAGTTGCTTCAGCCCTGCAGTCAAAAGTAACACAAACTGGATATTTGTTTACATTTTTATGACGAAAAAAATACGGCAATCTTAGCTAAAAGAGAATGAGAATTCTGAAAAAAAAAACATTCAAAATCAAAGCTTGGAAAATGGGCTGTATACACTTAAATGCAATTTATGACTGTGCCAAGACATCACCCTAGTGATGTCATTGGTTCTCTTTGAGAATGAAGGACAAACAACAACAAAGATATATTATATTATGTGCCCCAAGAAGGGGCCAATTCATGACTGACTTGGAGATCCTTTTCATGATCGGAGTTCCGAATTCTCTCTGCAACCCTAAAATGGGTTCACTGATGACTAATGTCTGACCTGGACCCTGTCAGTATTGGATAAAAGGAGTATAGAAAGTCCTTAAGTTTGGTGACTGAAGGAAGTCTTTGCAGAGCCAGAGGCATTTGTGGCTGATATTTTCCCTCAGCTGCAAAATGTCTTTACATAAGAGAAATGATGGCCTTTGGCTTCTGCATACCCATGTAATCTGCCAGCTACCATGCTTAGGACTCAGTAGTCAGACTTTGCTGTTCCAGGTTGGATTCTTTGTGTCTGAACTTACCAGTGGGACTTCTGCTTGATTTCTTATGAATACTTGACTCTGGTACTGTAAAGTATTGAGGAGAGGTTCTAATATATTTCTATCACCATTATTTTTTTCAATAATAGATAAAATGACCAATTATTTCTTTCCATTTTAATAGCTTTCATAACATATTCAGTGTAACTCTCAGGCACTTTTGGAATCTTATTTATTTCAGTTAGGTATGTTCATTTCTTCTCTCTGCTCCTTGAGGACAGGAATTACTTCTCCCAATGCCTAAGCATAAGTCCTTGAGAAACTACTTGGTGTGGTGGATACAACACTGGGCTTGGAGTCAGGAAGACCTGAGTTCAAATCCAACCTCAGACACTTGCTAGATATGTGATCCTGGGCAAGTCACTTCATGTCTATTTACCTCAATTTCCTCAACTATAAAATGGGTATTTGTTGGTTCTCTGCCTAGGTTCTCCAGGCACTGGACCCGGAGTCTGGAAGACTCATCTTCCTGAGTTCATATTTGGCCTCAAATACTTACTAGCTGTATGACCCTGGGCAAGTCACTCAACCTGTTTGCCTCAGTTTCCTCATTTGTAAAATGAGCTGTAGAAAGAACTAGCAAACCACTATAGTATATTTGCTAAGAAAGCCCCAAATGTGGTTATGAAGAATAGGACATGACTGAAAAATGACTCAGCAACAACAACAAAATGGAAATAATAACAGCACTCACCTTGCAGGGTTGTTGCAAGGATCATATGAGATAATATTTCATAGCACCTGGCATGTAGTAGATGCTATATAAGTATTTGTCCCTCATCCCCACTCCTTACACATAAAATGTTTAATAAATATTGCTTGAATGGATGACACTTAAAAGATAGGCTTTCCCCTTCATATGAAAAACTTCCATAATTTTTATTTTCCCTGTAAAATCTATTCCATATTATGTCAATGTTTCCAAATACATTACACTTTAAAATACTAACTTCTAACAAGCTATGTTTCAGTTAGGTTCTGAAGAGGCATTCCTGAGACATCTAAGAAATTAGTAATAGGGAATGTGCACGCTCCAGAATCTCTCAAAACTTCACTTTCTGATTCTTATCTTTCTTTTTGTACCATATTTAATATAGAGAGCATTCCTGAATATAAAATAGCTACCTCGAGATCTGTAATGGCGAACTTTAAAAAAAAAGTTATAATAGTTCTTTCCAGCAAGAAATATTTAATATTTGCTCCCCTTTTGGTGGGTATTTTAAAGAGCCTACATACCTCACTACTGAGTTATAATGGAGTATGAAAAGAGGCCTAAACATGACGTGGGTCCACCTATGCTAGGGAAACATCCCAGCTCTGGAACATCTCTGTGGGGGAGCTGTTTTACCACTGGCTCAGGTGTCTCATCTTTAAAATAAGAGGTTTGGATTCAATGGCTTCTAAGGTTCCTTTCCTAGGCTCCTGTGATCTGTATGACCATGAACAAGTGTCATAACCTCTCTGAATCTCTGTTTCCTCATATTAGATATAATAACACCTGTAGCATCAATGTCAGAGACTTATTGTAAAACTCTGAAGAGATAAAATTTGCAAAGCTTTTCACATTATATTAAAATGAAACAAAGTTCAGTTATTTCTTTCCGAATTATTCTCCTTATACTAAACACAAAATTTACTACAACTCACAGAAAACTTAACAGGTTCCCTAACCTGTTCTGCCTAATTATCTAAACTTAATTGAATCATCTACTAAAGACACTTGAGTTCTAGTCCTGATGGTTCAACAAAAGAAGTCTTAAGGCCTTCATCAAGTTCCACTGCGCCTTTGGCCTGTAAGTTTCCTTATCTACAAAATGAGGGGGGTGGCCTAAATCCCTAAGATCTCTCCCCCCAATTTTTTTATTTGATCTTCTTGTGTCTATTCTCCTTCTAAGCCCATAGTGCTCCCCTCAAGCAAGAAAAATGACCCTTTATTAAACCGATCAAATTAATGTAAAAACCGGATGCTTCTTACCCAGGGCTATTCATATCTGTTCTTTCTTCCTGCTATCCATGGTGACAACATCTATGGTCTAGATCCTTCCATAAGTGACCTACACTAACCTCTTCTTCTCATCTCTACATCTCTTTGCCGTTGTTGCTGAGGTAATTTCTCTCTTCATTCGATTTGTCCCTCCAAACATGTCACTTCTTTATTTGGAAGGTCTCAATAACTTATTATCATTTTCCAAATTAAAAGCAAGTCCTCTCATCTTTAAATATTTACCACTAGCCCCATACTTAATAATATTCACCAACACTACTTATCCTTCTCTCTTCTCTCTCCACTAAATTTTTCATTACATCTTTTGTTCACAAACAACAAACATCATAGACTCTTCCTCCTCTTTTGAGGGAGATAGAAGCCCACATCATTGTTCCTGTCAAATTTTAGTTTACAGTACTCCTACTAATACCCTTAAGTAATCACAGTAGAACCCCCACCTTGCATTCTGGTAGGGCTATTTGAAAAAATCTCTTCTCCGCATCTCAGCAGAACCAAGTGGAATAGGGCAAATTAAGGTAAGGGGGCAGAAAATGAATCTGCCTAATCTTCTTCTTTTCCTTAGTTAGTAATAAAGAAATGTGACTTATGCTCTCAAAATGGTTACAGGGCTATAGGATTCCATATTGATCAAGTTGACTCATCTGTAAAACAGGGGGATTTTAAAAATGAGTCATTTCTGGCATAAAGAGGATTCTTGAATAATTTTAAAAGATATTTAGATTCCAAAAGTGTTTTTAAGGTTAATTGATTAGTAAGAACAATTCAACACAAAAAAAATTATTCTCTAAATCTCCTGACATTTATGCTCTGTCCAGAGAACTGTAGTGTCAGGTGTACTTTATGAAAAAATCAGTGACTATAAAACATTGGCAAAACTCAGGGGGCAAAAAATGGTTTCAAAAAATTACAAGAATAACATGCTCATGGGATAACTGAGTTTTCTCAATTAATAATATCCTTTGGCTAAACAAATATCAAAATGCAGAAAATCTGTTGTACACCAAAATACACAAGTGAGATGTGGATAAAAAGCTGCATCAAATACACGTGTTTCAAGAAAGAAATGTCACAAAAAATATGAGCAGCTCAAGTTTGAGGGTAAAAAAAGCAAAAGCCTAAAACTGGAAAGAAAATCAGAAGCAGAAAAACTTTCTATGCTAATGTAAAATTTACATAAAAGATATAAAGCTTTATTATTACTATGGCCAGGAAAGAAAACTGAACAAAAATTCCCAGTATTATTAAAAATGATAAAATGCTTTTCTTAAAGTAGTGCTTTCTAGATCCAGTAAAGTAATACTAATAAACCAGTCAAACAGTATTTATTAAAGACCTATAATTTGCCAGGCACTGAACTAGGTCCCAGAGATACTAGTACAAGGGATGAAAAAAATCTCCACTCACAAGGAACTTACATATTAATGGTGGAGATGAGAACAGATATAAATATATTAAGCATTTAAATAAAGTGAATAAATACAAATATATACATATATATGTACATATATGTATATAAAGTACTTAAGTACAAAATAGTAGCTTACCGTGCATTTAATATCATTCAGGCATAAGTGAATGACAAGATCCCCCAATCCACACAGGAACATACCATCCTTATGACTCGTCCATTGTAATGTTGTTTTCTACAGAAATATTTCATTCAAAAAAATCTTTATACTGAGGATCACAAACCTGATACCATCCTTGGAGTTGGTGTACAACAGACGACAAATATGCATTAATGGTGTGTTCTCAGAGCCTGTCATAGCACCCCCAAGAATGAGAAATAGTCAGCTGGCCTGTTACAGAAGAATGTTCGTTGAGTTGTTGAAGTAGCTATGTAAACATTACTCAATATTTCTATTTCAGGTATGTTGTGAAATATACTTATATAGTGTGTTAAGATTCCTTAAGGAGAAAACGCATGGTTATCTATGAGTTAATATTAAAGAGTTAGTAAAAGTCACACTGAATGTCTTGTATACAACAGAATTGCCTCTGTAGCAAATATTAAATAAACTATAGTCGGAAAGGTTAAGATTTTAAATTAAGAATCTGTGACTATTACTCAAATGATCTGGATCTGCAAGCTTGCTTCTGCTGCCAATTAAAATTTTACAAATCAAATTCTATGTAAATCTTGAGTCAGTCTTGTTTCCAGCCTACCTCATCTAGTCTGTCCTTTGTTATTCAGTTATGTTCAACTCTTCATGGACCCATTTGGGATTTTCTTGGCAAAGGTACTGCAGTGGTTTGCCATTTCCTTCTCCAATTCATTTTACAGATGGAGAAACTAAGGCAAATAGGGCTAAGTGACTTGCCCAGGGTCACACAGCTATTAAGTGTCTGAGGCTGGATTTGAACTCATAAAGATCAGTCTCTCTGACTTCAGGTTCAGCACTCTCTTTACTGAAGCACCCAAATGCCTCTTTCCTAAACAGGTTATTTTATTCACATTTACATTTCCTTCAGGCCTTATGAATTTGCGATTTGTATGGAATTAATCTATATTGCTTAACTTATTTTATTAGAAGTTGGTGCTAATTAGTTAGCTAGTACTGAGACCCAAATGGAAAAGTTAGCTTCACACTTTTTTTTCATAGATGTTCACCCTGAACCTCAGCCAGCTGTCCCCAAGAGACAAAACCCTCATCACATGCAGGATTTAGTAAGACAGTGGGAAAAGATGAGTGCAAATCCATTATTACTACTATTTTGGAAATACAGATTAAAAGGCATTCCCTAACAATAATGGTTTATATTTCATAGGATTGTGGATATAGGACTGGAAGGAATTTCAGAAACCTATTCTAAGCCACTCATTATTGAGATGGGCAAGTGAGGCCCAGAGGAACTAAGTGACCTACCCTAGGTCACCCAGGGGGCAAACATGAGAAGTCGGATTTAAACCCCTTTCGAATGCAGACCTAGAGCTCTTTGCACAGTGCCAAATCACCACTATCATAGCGGGCTTGATGGCTGGCAAAAATGCAGTATCTCATTTGTAATCTGGAAAGAACTAAACAGATCTAATCCACACTCCTTTTACAAATGAAGAAATTAAAACTCAGGAAAGAAGTGACTTGTCTAGAGTCACACAATAACAATAACAACAACAACAAAAGTGGCAGAGTTGTGATTCATGGAATTGGGTCTTTTTATCCCAATGCCAGAACTCTTTACCACTACACTACTCCTTTAGAGACAATGGGGGTAAAGTAGCATCAACTTTGGTTAAAAGGACAATATCTGTGAGAGCAACATAAAATATATTGTTATGCAGAAAGAGTTCTGGGCAAATTCAAAGGAGGAGGGATAAAGGGTGGGGAATACAAGGGTGGTTAGAGAGGCAGAGGAAGAGGGAAAGAGAGGGGAGAGAAGGAAGAGATAGGGGATAAGAGAGTGGGAAAGAGGAAAGAAGAAGTGGGGAAAGGAGGAAGATAAAAGGGGAAGAAGGCAAAAAGAGGATTGAGAGAAGTGGAGGGGAGAAAGGGGAAGGAAGAAAGAGGGAGGGAGAGTATGGAGAAGAGAGATGGGAAGGGACAAAGTGGGGAGAGAGACCAAGGGGAAGAAGGAGAGATGAGAGAAGATAATAAGGAAAGTGAAAGAGGGGTGGGAAGAGGAAGAATAAAAGGGGGAGTGGAGGGGGAAAGAGGAAAGGAGAGGGAGGAAACGAGCAGGAGCTCCAGAGAAAATATAAAAAAGCAGGGGTGGTGGGGTGGTGACAGAGAATTTATTTCCCACAGTAGGCCAGATAATCATTCGTTTAAGAGGGCAAACTGAAGAAGATGCCATTCTGGTAGCAGATGCTGAATGAGGCAGGGAGAACCTTTGATTTCCCAGAAGCCCTGAGACAAGGTGAAATTTAAAAGTCAGAATAAGATTTAGAAACAGCAAGCTCCTTTCTCTGCTCCACTTTTTTTAAACTGATACCCAAATCCTGTTCTTTCTTTACTGAACCATGCTGCCTCAATACTAGTAGGAGTGTTGAGAAGATCACTATGCTAAATCCATGTTCCCAAATGTCACAGACAACAGTGTGGCAGAAGATAAGTTCATAGATTTAGAGCTGAGAAGGGCCTTAGAGGCCACAATATGCAACTTTCATTTTATCTATGAAAATACTTGGCCATAGTTCCTGGTTTCAAGTCCTGCTTCTAATATTGTGTGACCTTGAGCAAGTCACGGAATCTTTCTGAGGCAGTTTCCTCGTCTATAAAAATAATAATAATAATACCCTACCGAGAACTAGTTGTGTGCTGTAATAATAATAATAATGTACATTTATTTTATGCTTTAAAGTTTGCAAAGGCTTTATAGATATATCATTTGAGTGTCAAATGAGACAAAAATCCTTGAAAGTACTATAGATAAAATGAGAGGAAGGGAAAGAGAAAGAAAGAAAAGGGGAAGAGGAAAAGAGGAGAAGAAAGAGGGGTAAAGAGAGGAAGAAGAAGAGGAAGCAGAGATGTACATTATTATCTCATTCATACTAATTGTGTGGCTACTCTGTTTTACCCTAAGTTACAGAACTGTCTCTTGGAGGAAGTTTCAACACTGGGAGTTCCCTACATTGATGAAATCATAAATATGTATGGGAATGATGAAAACTACCTTTTAGGATTATCTTGTGAGTTAATGAAGTGATATAATTAAAATAAACATCAGCTTTTAATAATAGAATTTTAAAGAAAGGATAAGACAGCACAATAACCTCTGTGTATAAGAGATTTATCAGGGGAGTTCTCTATCGACTTTCTGAGCTTATAGGAAAGGAAACTTTATTCAAGGCTTTTGAAAACATCTCTCTAAGGAGGACTGGTAAATGCTCACTGACACATTCTTGAGAGAACAAAAGACATTTCTTTTTTTGCTGTTGTGTTGGCCAGCCTTCCTCCTTCCCTCCCTCCCTTCCTTCTTTCTTTCCTTCCTTCCTTCCTTCCTTTCTCCCTTCCTTCCCTCCTTTTTTAGTTCCCTGAGGGCAAGAATTATTTCATTTTTAGTTTTCACATGCCCTGAAAAGCTTTAGGTGCTTAGTAAAATGCTTACTGATTTTTGATTGTCCAAAGTCATACAAATAGCATATTCGAGCTAGATTTTAACCCAGCTCCAGTACAATTTCCATGAAACCAAAATTATACATTTGCTTGTCCTTTGCTTTCAAAGAGAGCCAAATGTATTAAGTTGTCCTATTTCAAGTAACTAACACAGAACTTTATGTACAGTACAGTATTTTAATAAATGCTGCTTGAATTTTTTGATTAGATGAGGAAGTTACAACAAACATTGATTTTTAACATTCATTTGAACAAAAATAATCAAATGACATGACATTGCTTATTAGAGTCATCCACATGTATCCCCAAAGACATTTCCTAATTAGATCTCAACAATGGTGGTTGCCCCAGATGAGTTTGATTGGTGTGGAGCTACACCTGGGCACTTCCTACAGAAGTGTTTCACTAATGCAAATTTCCCTAAAGATGGATTAGTTAGCTCAGAGTTATGGGAGGATGGATAAGTCTTCTGTGGGAGGAGACACCTCATGTATATGACATGTAAAGGAGAGTTAGTATTCTACTTTTGACTTTTTCTTACCCCTTTCCCTCCCATCTTTTTTTCTGAATAGATCCTGAGGATACAGAAAACTCTTGTTCACTTTGTGGTCCTCTCCTCCATGAGCCATTAGTAACTGTCTTATGGCAGAGGCATAGATACTTTCTTATGCTGTCCAAGGGAGGGCTTAGAAAATATAATTTCTGAGCCCTAGCTAATTAGAAGAGAACATTTCCTTAGCGGTGCCAATCTCAGAGACTGTCTCAAGGGTAACCCCAGGTCTGAGTGCTGAGGAACTGGCCATACACTGATGGAAAGAGAATTTCCCTAGCAACATGACTTCTGGTGATTGAACTTGTGACTCTACTACTAGAACAAACAGCAGCAATGGATGAAAACTACAAAGAAACATGAGATGATTTAAAATTGAAATGCCATACTTATTGAAGAATTTTTAGGAAAAAAAATCAAGATTTTTCTCACTTGAAAATATCATGAAAGCTTTCAACTGTCTAGAGAACCAAGATTTCCATGGTGCCAAATAAGCCCCAGATCCAATTTATACACACTGAAGCACTATTTCTACATTAAGAGCAATTGCTTTCGTCATAAAAGACCTATAAAACATATTACCTAAAATGAATGATAAATATTTATAACTGTAGCTGGTAGGTTCCAGTTATATAGTTACTATGCTATTAAACTGGAATGATATGGAATTGGAGAAGGGGGGAAGCAAGATCATAAAAGCATTTCATTTTGTATCAGACCTGCAATTTAATCTAATACAACTTTGAATATTCTTCTCTCTCTGACTCAAGTCAATAAAAAAAAAGTCATCTCGACTTTTCAGTCAGGCTAAGAAACCATTAACTCAAACTACAAGGTCATCAAGATAAAAATAAAATCAAGAGATTGCCCTTCTGGGTCCTTTTCTAATAATGCCAATGCTTCTCAAGCACATTCTTCTAACATCAGCTCCAGTTTATTCGAATATTAATACTCACTGGAAGTTTAGCCCTTAGCTCTGTTGTGTAGCAAGCTTAACTTTTACTTGTATATTTATATGTTGTAGTTCAATTTAAAGAAGATGCAATAACTTAAATTTGCCAGATACTACTGACATGCTAGGAAGTAATTTAAAGATTGAAGGAGATGGCCTTAAGGGATGTACTTTTAAAAATTGGAATTAAACTAATTGGAGAGAAAACACTATGATAGAAATTCCCACATTGTAGGTCCTGGCATCACTGTTTTATTACTTAGAAAATAATGGCTGACAGTCTTGTCTACTAAATATTGAAAATATTGATTCCATTTGAGTCTGAAACATTAAACAAGTAATAGTGTGGAACACCAACTTCATTTATTTTGTGCATATTTATTGATGATCTAGTCAGTTACATATCTTAGACTCTACCCATTTTCTCTCCAAAAAACAAAAGCATAAGGAAAATGGTAAAAATTCTACACAAAGGTGTTTGTAATGTTGTTGTTGTTTGAGAGGCATAAAATGTAGTGAGGTTGGGGGATAGGGTGGGGTTGTCGTATGATTCACTTATTGCCTTTCATATACCTGCAGAGTGCAGTGGAGAACCTGCCTTAAACCCAAGACCTGTGTTCAAATCTTTATTTACTTTTCAGTGTTTTTAGCAACTCTAATTTCCAGAGGTCTTAACCTACATCAACAGAGGGCCCTTCCTTGCCTAGGCATTCCCTTTACCAGTGAAATCACAGGTTCATTTTCTATCTTTATTAAAATATACTGCTGAATATCAACATAGCTTACATTAATTCAAATAAATAAAAGATAACTTTTCAGTCATTCCAAGTCTCTACCAGGACTCTTTGTACATCTACCCTCATTCACTTATATGGCTGTAATTTATGTGTCCTTTGTTGTTCAAATCAACACTATTAGGTAGGCTATTAAGAGCCTACCAGTTTAAAAATGAAATAATCTTTATTCTCTTTCTCTGAATCCCAGAATCTCTAATAACATCCCCCACTTAAGCTCCTAAAAGTACTTTGGTTCTATCTCTCATACAATTATCACATATTATGGTAATTTGGGTAGTTATCAACTTCTCCTTGCTAGATTGTATGTTACATAAGGGGAACAATCATGTCTTATTTAAACTTCCTCTCTTCCTCTGTATGCTGCACATCCCCAGTTGGGAGCCTGGGATGGAACAAGACTGCAAGGTGGAGAACCATGTTGGTTCTGACATTCACAGCCTACGTAGCAAGTTCCTTCCTCTGTGCTCACTACAGAATTAGAAGAAACAGTTGAGTATGCCAGTATTTCTCTAGGGGTTATTTAGCACTTCTAGGGGAAAAAAGGATGTCTGTTAGCCTATGAGAAGCTTTGTGGAAACAGAAACCAGACATTATTATAAGTAGAAAGGTTATTATTAGTGTATAAAGAACATTTGACTAGTGAGAGGAGTGTTAGGGAAGAGGCTAAATGGTGTTTCCTAATTGTGATGTTGGTCTTGGATAAGCTCTGTTGTGGAGCCATTGTGATACATGAGGGGAGTTCATGACTAATGGTCTGGTAATAGGTAATGGCATAGGTAATGGGCCTTGTTGCTACTCAGCCCAATCCACAACATGTATTAGTGAGCAAGCAATGATAAAGCTATGAAATAAAATCCCACTTAGTACTATGCATTGCAGGAGGAACAATTAACCTTACTCCCTCTGGCCATCTCTAGAATAAGGTATTACTAACAGTACTGGGAATTCATAACTACTATATAGGATTAGATTATAGGATTTAGAGCCAGAATGTACTTTAGACAATATCTAGTCAAATAACCTAATTTTCCAGAGGGTCTCAAAGAGACTGAATTACTTGCCTAAGGTCACACAGAGATTAGGTGACAGTGCCAAGATTTGAGCAAGGTCTTCCAACTTTAAGTCCAGTGATCTTTTTTCTTATGCACCATTTAGGGTTGAACTGAGTTAACCTCATTTTTCAAAATTGACTTAAATTGGACAAAATGATTTTTATCTTGTTAATTTTCAGGATGTTGATTCCAAAGTCAGCTTTTGTAGCATGCATACAGTGAAGAGTTTATACTCTGTTCTGGAACTTTAGGCCTACTTGCCAGATATCCTCTGCTACTATGAGATGCTGACAAAGGCTTAAAGCTAACCAAAAAAAGTTTCCCATGGTGATTCCCCCCTGCCTCCAGCTGTCTACTCTAAAGAAAATCAGAATGGTAAGAAGAATTGTTATTAATAGAAACTCTGTGCTGGGCATATGTTGACCCCCTCCAATAATTTTTTCATCAAATGTGACCAGGTTAAAACTTTCTTAGCATTCTTTTCTTCTACTATGATGTATTTTTCTTCTCAAGGCCATTTTTCCCTATGCAAAAATGTTTCATCATGTTCTCAGGTGAAAAAAAATGTTATATTATCATTTTCCCATCATCTGGTAAGAAGTTTGAATTTTCATTTAAAAAATCATTTCCATGTGATGAATATACTTTAAAGGTAAGCAGAAGCATGGTACTTCTGCAGAAGGCAGGACAATCCTAGGTATACCTGGGGCATGAATACATTTCAGGAGCATCCTCTGGCACTCAGTTCTCCCACTCTAGATGCTATAGGCATTCAGAAGAACATCTGATTGCATGATTGGCATCAGTGCACATTCTTTCATACATATTAAAATCTCCTAGCTCTAGAGAACAAACAACTTAGGCCACAGTGGTAACTTCATTGGCCAGGACTTTGTCATATCTGTCTTAAGGAATTCTTGGTAAATGAGGTCATATCATCATCACCATCAACAACAATAATGATGATGACTGTGGAGTAAATAATCCAATAGGATTACCTAGGCATTTTACCCTGAACTGGTTTATCACAAGGGTAAAGTTCTATATATACATATATATGTATGTATATATGTGTGTGTATCTCTCTCTCTCTTTCTTCTATCTCTCTATGATATAGCAAGCCAGTCACAAACCAGAACCATCAACATAACGAAGAGCAGGCATATAAATTTGAACTCCAAAATGATCCCCTTCCCATCTTTATGTATTTACAAATGCCACCCCCCCATTCCTTTAGTCCCTCATTCCCAATCACCTCTTGCTGAAATTTCTCTTTTTACCATTCATCAAAATATTCAAAGTAGACAATGTATGGCATTATTGGAAAGAGTGATGAACTTGGGAGTCATTGGACCCAGATTCAAATCCTAGCTCTGTTATTTACTACTTGTGTGGCCTTGGGCAAGTAACTTTATCTTTCTGGGCCTCAATTTACTCATCTGTAAAGTGACAGGGTTGGACAGGATGACTTGTAAGATCTTTTCCAACTCTAGTTCTTTGAGCCTATACCCTTTCTGTGCTCCTGCCCCAACTAAAAGTGATTTGTCTCTCCTAGTACCTCTTAAGTCAAATAGAGATCTGACTATCCCTTTGCACTCAGGAGAATTCTTCCTTGTATTTTGCTTCATTCTATATGCCTCGTCTTTCTCCTCATCCCACTAGACAGTAAGTTCCGTGTGGGCAGAAATGACAGAATCACAGAATTTGAGAGTAGGAGGTGAACCTAGTTCAATTTACACTGTAGTACAATTGTGGGCACAACAGAAGGACAGTGTGGTGTAGCAGGGAGTTAGCCTCAAAGCCAGCAAGACCTGAGCCCAAGTCCCTCATCTGATGCATACTTTCTGTGTGACCCTGGGAAAGTCACCTAACTTCTCTAGGTAACTTTTAAGATTATAAATTGCAGAGAAGGTGTCGATTGACATCAGTGAAAGGAATCTCCTCCCTAGGGAATGCTCTATACCATTGAAATCACAGGTTTAATTCTTCTTCCTATCCCTATGCTAGATGATAAAATAACCTTTCAGACACGGTAATCAAGGCTATAATTACAGAGACAATGTGATATGATGGAAAGGGTACTGGCTCTGAAAACAGAGGAGCTGTGTTCAAATCCCTCCACTTGTGTTTACTAGTTATATGAACACATCTAAGTCATTTAACCTGTTGGGCCTAATTTTCCTCATCTGGAAATTAAGATGGTTAAACTAGAAGGTCTCTGAATTCCTTTTCTGAGTAAAGATGTAGACACGGAGAAAAAAATGGAAGCCTTAAATAAAACACTAGCCAATGCTCTTTCATGCTTTACTTTTTAATAGATTATTGTTGTAGGGTCAGGGAAGAGTCAGAAAGTGTGCTAGGATGGCCAATGGGGAGCACCTGGGGAAAATAAAATAGCATTTTTACTGCTTTCTATTTTAAGAGATTAAGAACAAAATCTAAGAATATGAAGAAAGCAGGAAAGAAAAATGCAAACACTGATATGAATATAAACTAATGCTTTTCAAAACACTTTAGGTAGAAAGATGAAGGAAACAGCAGGAGGAAGTGAGCAAAGATAAAGGTATGCAATGCCTAGAGGATAATATACAAAAGGAAGATAAAAAGCAATCTGCATTTTAGCTGAACAGTCACCAACTTTATCTGTGATTTGATTCTCCCCACCTCCTGTAATTATAGAATTTTTAATCCTATATTGGAATGGTATACTGCAGTTTTGGGGTTTTTTTTTTTGTTTTTTTAAAGCAACTGGGGTTAAGTAACTTGCTCAAGGTTACACGGCTAGTCATTATTTATGTGTGGGTGCTCATTTTCTGAGGCTGGATTTGATCTTGGGTTGTCCCAACTCCAAGGCCGGCGCTCTAACTCACTGCGCCACCTAACCGCCCCATACTGCACTTTTTGTCCATAGGAGACCTCTGGTATTTTATAATTTGATTTTGTTTTTGTTTTTTATTGTTTTGTTTTGTTTTTCTTTTTGGAGGGAGGAAGGCAGGGCAATTGGGGTTAAGTGACTTGCCCTGGTCACACAGCTGGCAAGTGTTAATTGTCTGAGGTTGGATTTGAACTCAGGTCCTCCTGACTCCAGGGCCAGTGCTCTATTCACGGTGTCACCTAGCCATCCCTTGACAATGTTTTTGAACAAATATCTTCAAGATGCTCAGTCAAACCTTGGAAACCAATATTTTATCATCACATGCTATTTTCAAAAGAAAGATTATATTTTAAATAAAATGCATGGAACATTTGCTGTTAAGCCTATCTCTTCATTTAACTTGCATCAATTCAAAATTTTCTTCTTCTTGAGAATATTTCTTATTTATTTATTTTTAATAGTATTTTATTTTTCCCCAGTTACATGTCAAAATTTTTTTTAGCATTCATCTTTACAAGATTTTGAGTTCCAAATTTTTCTCCCTCCCTTCCTCCTCTTTCTTCATCTTAAAATGGTAGGCAGCTTGATTTAGTTTATATATGTGCTGTCCTGTTAAAGATATCTCCATTTTATCTGTGACTTTAGAGGGAGGTACTAGGAAGAATGGGTGAAAAGTACAGGGAAGATGAGGCCTCAAGGTCACATGTAGTCCTCTAGATCCTCAAGGGCAGCCCTTTGATTGAAGCTAAACTCCACAGAACAAATCTTTTTTTTTTAATTTTTAAACAAACGCTTTATTAACTTCTGTTTTACATCATTCATTTCCACCAGATTTTGAATTACAATCATTTCCCCCCCATTATTCCCCTACCCAACCTCCCAGAAGAGCAGTCCCACAAGATATCGCTTCCTCCAATCTGCTCTCTCCCATACCTTCTCCCATACCACCATCAACTTTTCCATTAGAGGAAGGTGAATCTTTGTGTCCCAATGCCTGCACATCTTACCTCCCTATTACAAGCAAAAGACTATTAATAATAGTATTTATATATATTTGAAACATTTAATGTTAAGACCTTGAATTTCAGATCCATTTCCTTCCTCCTTTGTCACCCATTCCCTCTTGGGAGATAAGTAATTCAGTATATGTTGTACATGTCTAGCTATGCAAAACATTATCATAGTAGATATATTGTACAAGGCTACTTATAATTCCCTCCCACTCATCCCAACCCCCACCTGGTCCATTCCCTACATGATCCTGATCCTCTTCTATAGTGGGTACTTCCAATCTCCCCTCCCCCCAAGGATGCCCTCCCATCCATCATCCCTCCTCTCATCCCCCTTCTCCCTATCCTGCTGCAGGTTGAGATATCCCATTTAGTATGTATGTCATTCTCTCCCTGAACCAAATTCAATGTGAATGTGGTTTTGCCTTTTTAGCCTTCCTATTCTCCCCCTCCCTTGCAACCACTTCCCCTTGCTTCTTCTACATGGGATAGTTTACCCTACCCTGTCTCTCCCCATCTCCTCTTGCCACTTTCCTCTCTCACCTCATAATTTCATCCCTTGAGTATTCTCCCTTCCCAACAAATTCAACCTATGCCCTCTATCCATATATAACTGTAACCATATTCACACACATTCACATATGTATTCATATGACCACACACCCTTCTTCCATTATTTTCATACTGAGAAAGATTTCATCAGTCACAGTTATTGAGTTTCCATATAGGAATGAAAATGTTCAACTTTGATAAGTTCCTTTTGATTTCTTTTCCCTGATTACCTTCTCAGGCATCTCTTGCTTCTTGTGTCTGGATGTCAAATTTTCTATTCAATTCTGGTTTTTTCCTCAATAATGCTTGAAAGTCCTCTATTCCTCTGAATGACCATATTTTCCCCTGAAACAAAATACTCAGTTTTGCTGGGTAGGTGACCCTTGGGTTCATTCCCAGTTCTTTTGCCCTCTGGAATATCATATTCCATGCCCTTTGCTCCTTCAGTGCTGCCAGGTCCTGGGCTATTCTGATTGTGTTTCCACAATATTGAAATTGTTTCTTCCTGGCTGGTTGGAGTATTTTCTCCTTGATCTGGGGATTCTGGAACCTGGCTATAATATTTCTGGGAGTTTTCTTTTTGGGATCTTTTTCAGGAGGTGATCAGTGGATTCTTTCAACCTCTATTTTGCCCTCTGGATCTAAAACATCAGGGCAGTTTTCCTTGAGAATTTCTTGAAGGGTGATTTCTAGGTTCTTTCTTTGATCATGGCTTTCAGGTAGTCCAATAATTTTTAAATTGTCTCTCCTGGTTCTATTTTCCAGGTCAGTGGTTTTTCCCATGAGATATTTCACATTGCCTTCTATTCTTTCATTTGTTTGGATCTGCTTAACAGCATCTTGATTTCTCATAAAGTCACTAGCTTCCATTTGCTCCAGTCTAACTCTGAAGGAGTGAATCTCCTCAGTGAACTTTTGAGATTCTTTTTCCATCTGGCAAATTCGACTTTTTAAGGCATTCTTCTCCTCATTGCCCTTTTGGGCCTCCTTTGCCATTTGAGTTAGTCTATTTTTTAAGGTGTTGTTTACCTCAGTCAGGCTGTTGACCCTCATTTCATACTTTTCCTGCATCCTTCTCATTTCTCTTTCCAATTTTTCCTCCACTTCTCTTATTTGATTTTTAAAGTCCTTCTTAAGGTCCTCTATGGCCTGCAACCCGCTCATGTTTTCCCCTGGGGCTTTTGGAGCAGGACTTCTGACCTCACAGTCCTTTTCCCACTCTATGCTCCCAAAATAGGAGTCTAGGGTTGCATTTTTCTGTTTCCTTTGCCTTGGCATGTTGTCACTTAATTACTTGACTTTTGGGCTTGTTGCCACATTATGGCTTTAAGGCCAGATAGAGGAATTTTCATCCCGAACGTGTGGGGGGCAACTTCCGTTTCTGGCAAGCTGTAAACCCACCCACGACTTCCACCCTAGATCACAATCCAGATCCAGGGAGGTTAAAGCAAGAGCGATTACCCCCCAAGGCTGATCACTGGATCTCCCTACAATTTGCAGGCCGGGAGCTGGAGCTGCCTCTGAAAAACTACAAAATGGTATGTCTCCTCAGCGGCTTCTAGCCCCCAGGGGAGGGAGCCAACGCATTCCCCACATACCAGTCCCAAAGTCCATAGGACACTAACCTCTTACTTTGTCCTAGGCATGTCTATGTTGATAATTCTGGAGTCGTCACAGCTCCTGGTGTTCTGGGGTTCCTCCAGCCGGCTGCTGGCCCTGCCGCCCTGGGGCTAAAACCTCGGATCACACGGACATGGGCTCGGCTCGGCTTCCCACGCTCTGCGGCTTCGTGCTGACAGGTCCCAGATCACTGTGCTGGTCCTTCCTGCAGGGCTGCTGCACTGTCCTTAGCGGGAGGTTAGCTTCTCTGTGTCGTTCTGTGGGTGCTGGGGCTCCAGAAGTTGTTCAGAGTCCCCTTTAACATAGTTTTGGGGGAATCTGGGGGCAGAGTGGCTTGGACGAGCTGTTTCTACTCCGCCATCTTGGCTCTGCCCCAAACAAATCTTCTTAATAAAAGGGTTTGTTCTTTAAAACACAGACTCAGTCAAAAGGTTGTATTGAAGGATCTAGAAGGCCACATGTGGCCTTGATACTGTAGATTACCTACCCTGGATATTGGTAGTCTCCTAACAATAAATGGGGCTGCTTGGTAAAGCAGTGAGTTCCCCATCACTGGAGACAGCTAGGTAATTACCTATTGGGGATGTTTTAAAAATGATTCCTATACTGTGAGAGAGGACAGGCTAACTGGCTTTTGACTTTACTATCTGTACTAACAGTGGCAATAAAAACACTGCAATATGGAGTGACCTTGAGCGCTTCGGGCAGACATGGCGCTGGCGGCGGCTGTGGCGCTCGGGCGCCTGAACCTTCTTAGCTGCGCCCGGGGGAGCCGAGCTGTGCTCCTGGGTGCCCATGTGGTCAGACCTGCCTGCGTGCCAGCATCTCTGCCGGACCGGCCTGCCCCGGGAAGACGGCCCATCCACCTGTCTGCCAGCCGCAGTTCTAACTCTAAGGCTGCATCTCTGCACTGGACTAGTGAGAGAGCTGTCAGTGTCTTGCTGCTGGGCCTGCACCCAGCTGCCTACCTGTGCCCAAGCTCTATGATGGACTACTCACTGGCTGCAGTCCTCACCCTCCATAGTCACTGGGGTCTTGGACAGGTTATTACTGACTATGTTCATGAAGACAAGTTGGTGAAAGGAGCCAATGCAGGTCTCTTGATTCTCTCAGCCATGACCTTTGCAGGACTCTGCTATTTCAACTATCATGATGTGGGCATCTGCAAAGCTGTTGCCATGCTGTGGAGCCTCTGACTTCCCTCAGAAGAGAAATGATTGTACACCCATTGCCTCTGCTCTATCACATTATTAACCAATGGAAATGAGAGGAAAGTAGTAATGAACTCCACTGGTGAGACCTCCCCTGTTCTCCAGTCAGGCACAGTTATTTCAACAGTTGGTCTCTATGAAGAATATAATCCAAGAAAGATTAGATTAAGAGAATGGTGAGACTAGCTCGTGTTCCAAGTTCTGAGAGTCACTGAGTTGTCTCATGATCTCACTAGGATTCTATCTTGCTTAACCTTTATAAGCTGCCACATTTCAATTTACTGATCCTCTTAAGAATTCAGTTATTCATCATCCTATTGTGACTGGATTTGTCCAGCAGCCCTTTCCCTCTTATAATACATATTCTTGGAGAATACTAGGCAAAAGAAGACATTTTGTTAATTCATATAATAAAAAATTTACAAGAAAAAAACACTGCAATACGTTATAATCAAATTTGCCATAGCATGGATGTTAATACAGACGAAGCTATCTTGGATTCATCTAAGGCAGTAAAATACGGTAACAACCTCATTATAAATAGTCTTATCTCTGTGGAAGTCTCCTAGCAGAAGCCCTAAAGCCAAGTAAAATCTCACTTGCACTTTAACAAACAGATGGACTTGGATTAAGGTGAAAAAAAGTTAAGCAGCAATTGATCCTCTTGGTTGAGGTTCTAGATTCCAGACCCTTTGTTGCATTTTGCCAATGATCACCAGAGACTTTCTGACCACCCCAGCTAGGGCTCTGCTCAGCTCATGTCCTCCAGTAACTGCTGGAATTCTTATCTATAACTTGATGATTCTTGTTCTAGCCAAACACCTCAATATCACTACCTGACATTCCTCCCCTGTCCCAACACTTCAGTCCCCTAAAGAATACAATCTATTCTTGTCTATTTTCAGATTACATTGTGTTGATTATTCTATATTGATATTGCTTTCCCCCTGCCTCTGTGTAGCTACTGTCACACTATCTCTGCATGCCTCTTCAGCTTCTTCCTTGAACGTTACAGCCTCTTCCCACATTTTTTCTTTGAAACAAAGCCTCCTTTTTGAAGAAGACCACTTCCCTTTGAGCATCCACACAAGGTCTATAGGTCCATCTTTTCTTTTTTCTGAGCTGGGATGGGTTTCATTTTTAGATGTCCTTTTTTATACTGTATGTCCATGGTCATTCTCAATCTTCCAACTGGTTTAAATTAAACCTCATAGGTAGAAGCCAGGTGAATAACTTATCATGTTATCATTTAAAGGGGCTAGTTGTTTTTTCTTTTTAAATATAAAAGTAAAATCTACACTAGCCAAGATGGCAGTGTAGAAACAGCACTTCCAAGGTGCTCTGCCCCACACCACTTCCAAACAATGTGAAAGGGGAATCTAAACAACTTCTGGAGCCCCAGCACCCACAGAACGACACAGAGAAGCTAACCTGCCACTGAGGACAGCCCAGCAGCCCTATAGGGAATGGTGAGCACAGGGCTCTGACAGCAGGCAGCACAGCACGATGGGAACCAACAGCGCAGTGCTCTGGGAGCTGAGCCCAGGCCTGCATGAGCCTCGGTTTTTGGCCCCTTGGCCCCAGGGTAGCTGGGCCAGCAGCTGGCTGGAGGAAGCCCAGAACACCAGCAGTTGTGGTGATTCCAGAATTATCAGCACAGATATGCCTAGGACAAAGTGAGAGGTTAGTGCCCTATGGACTTTGGGACCAGTATTAGGGGAATGCATCGGCTTCCTCCCCTGGGGGCAAAAAGCTGCTGAAGAAACGCAGCACAGAAGCCATTTTACAGTGTCAGTGGCGGCTCTAGCTCCTGGTCTGCGAACTGCAGGGAGATCCAGCAATCAGTCTGGGGGTTAACTGCTCTTGCTTTAAACTGCCTGGATCTGGATTGTGGTCTGGGGGGAAGGTTTGGGGTGGGTATCCAATTTGCCAGAGTGGGTGGAGGCTTTACAGAGACGACCCAACCTGCAGAAGTTCTGAAGACCCCACATTTGGGCAGAAGCTCTCCTGTCTGGTGGCAGAGTCTTACTGTGGCAACAAGCCCAAATATCAAGTAATTAAGTGGCAACATGCCTAGGAAAAAGAAACAAAATAAACAGAAAAATTCAACATTGGACTCCTATTTTAGGGGCAAAGAGGATCAAAGTGTGGAGGAGGACTGTGAGGTCAGAACTCCTGCACCAAAAATCCCAAATGAAAATACAAGCTGGCTACAGGCCATAGAGGACCTTAAGAAGCAGACAGGAGAAGTGGAGGGAAAATTGGGAAGAGAAATGATAAAGATGCAAGAAAAGTATGAAATGACAGTCAACAGCCTGACTGAGGAAAATAACACCTTAAAAAATAGACTAACTCAAATGGCAAAAGAGGCTCAGAAAGGCAATGAGGAGAAGAATGCCTTAAAAAGTCGAATTTGCCAGATGGAAAAAGAATCTCAAAAGCTCACTGAGATGATTCATTCCTTCAGAGTTAGACTGGAGCAAATGGAAGCTAATTACTTTATGAGAAATCAAGATGCTGTTAAGCAGATCCAAATAAATGAAAGAAGAGAAGGCAATGTGAAATATCTCATGGGAAAAACCACTGACCTGGAAAATAGATCCAGGAGAGATAATTTAAAAATTATTGGACTACCTGAAAGCCATGATCAAAGAAAGAACCTAGAAATTATCCTTAAAGAAATTCTCAAGGAAAATTGCCCTGATGTTCTAGACCCAGAGGGCAAAATAGAGGTTGAAAGAATCCACCAATTACCTCCTGAAAAAGATCCCAAGAATAAAACTCCCAGGAATATTATAGCCAGCTTCCAGAACTCCAAGATCAAGGAGAAAATACTACAAGCAGCCAGGAAGAAACAATTTCAATATTATGGAAACACAATCAGAATAGCCCAGGACCTGGCAGCTTCTACACTGAGGGATTGAAGGGCATGGAATATGATATTCCAGAGGGCAAAAGAGCTGGGATTGAAGCCAAGGGTCACCTACTCAGCAAAACTGAATATCTTGTTTCAGGGGAAAATATGGTCATTCAGTGGAATAGAGGACTTTCAAGCATTCTTGATGAAAAAACTAGAGTTGAATAGAAAATTTGACATTCAGACACAAGAAGCAAGAGATGCTTGAGAAGGTAATCAAGGAAAAGAAATCAAAAGGAACTTATCAAAGTTGAACTATTTACATTCCTACATGGAAAAACAATAACTGTGTCTGATGAAATCTTTCTCATTATGAAAATAATTGAAGAAGGGTATATGGTCATATGAATACATATGTGAACGTGTGTATACATGCTTATAGTTATACATGGATAGAGGGCACAGGTTGAATTTGATGGGAAGGGATGATACTTAAGGGGTGAAGTTAAGAGGTGAGAGAGGAAAGTGGCAAGAGGAGATGGGGACAGACAGGGTAGGGTAAACTATCTCATGTAGAAGAGGCAAGGGGAAGTAGTTGCAGGGGAGGGAAAGAACAGGAAGGCAAAAGGGCAAAACCATATTCTCATTGAAGTTGGCTCAAGGAGAGAATCGCATAAATACTAAATGGGATATCTCACCCTGCAGGAGAGTAGGGGAAAGGGGATGAGAGGGGGGATGGTGGAGGGGAGGGCATTCTAGGGGGAGGGGAGGTTGGAAGTCCCCACTTTCAAAGAGAGACAGGATCAAAGTAGGGAATGGACCAAGTGAGAGGTAAGATGGGTGGGAGGGAAATATAAGCAGTCTTTTACAATATATCTACTATGGTAATGTTTTGCATAGCTATACATGTACAACACATACTGAATTGCTTATATTCTCAGAGGGAGTGGGTGACAAGGGAGGAATGGAATGGATCTGAAAATCGAAGTTTTAAAATTAAATGTTTCGTAAGATGTCCAGGCATTGGGGCTCAGAGATTCACCTTGCCCTAATGGCAAAGTTGAAGGGAGTATGGGAGAAGATATGGGAGAAAGCAGATTGGATGAGGGGATATCTGGTGGGACTGCTATTCTGGGGTGGTGGGTAGGGAAAATGGGGGAAAAATTGTAACTCAAAATCTGGTAGAAATGAATGATGTAAACCATAAGTTAATAAAGCATTTGTTTAATGAAAAAAAAAGTAAAATAGGAAAGTCACTAAGATTTACAAAGGGCACAGAGCTGGAAATCAGTATACCTAATTTCTTTCCTCAGTTCTGTCTATAACTATATATGTGAAGGTGAACAAATCACCTAACTGCTTCAAGCCTCAGTTTCCTCACTGGTAAAAGGTGAGAACTCATCTAAATGCTATCTCCTTCAAGGGCTATACATTTTATAATATGCTATATACAAAGTTAACTATTGAATAACTATTAGCATATATTTACCATCTCAACTTTAAAGTTCAGAATGACAACAAATCAACGAGTATGAGAAATGGTTCAAGACTGATGAAAATTATTGAGAAAACTATGGTCCCTTTACACAATAACAGTAAGTTTTCAAAAGTTAAGGAGGGGCTCAGAGCCAGCATTGCAAAATGAACAATGGGCCATTCTTGGATTCAAGAAGAACTGGGCCCAAGCCCAACCTCTGGCATGTATGAGTTATGGAACCATGGTTGTCACTTAGGCTCTCATTGCACCAGGCAACCCTCCATGATTCTAAGTTACAGAGCAGTTCAATTACTTATGGGTATGGTGGAGGAAGCTCTCTATCCTGAAGAAACAATAGGTCAGGCTATCCCCTCAAAACAGGAAGGAAGGGGCTACCAATACAGTAAGGTACTACACAGGGTTGGTGCTTAATAGATCCTTTCTTTCCTTCTTTCTTTCTTTCTCTTCCTTCCTTCCTTCCTTCCTTCCTTCCTTCCTTCCTTCCTTCCTTCCATCCTTCTTTCCTTCCTTCCTTCCTTCGTACCTGCCTGCCTTCTTCCTTTCCTAATATTCCCAGAGGTACTTGTTTCTTTTTCTTTCAGCCCACAGCAGATTACTCCTAGATAACATAAACAGTTAATTTAAGAGAATCAATTTTATTTTCTTCAGTGAGATAGATAAAGCAATACATTTTAATGAGTGTATACAAAGCCACCTTATGTTGTGCTATGAAAAATAATGAATTATTATTAAGTTCTGCTTTTGTTCTTTATCTCATTAAGGATTTTGGTATGCTATTCCTATTTTAAATCACATGCTAGTATTGTATTTGCTTTGCAATATTGTTGAATACTACTGTTTTGATCTACCATGCAAAACAAAGCAAGGAATGATAATAATATTAAAGGCAAAATATGTTTCAAAGTACATCAGTTATAATATAGACCTGACTTTGTTGACCACAAACTGAATTACTTGCTCGCATATAAGTTTTTTCTCAAAAATTGTTACATTTGAAGAAATGAGCTTTAACTTTGATCCTATCATCATTCATACATTTAATCTAAAGAATTTCACTCGTCAGTTAGTAGCACAATAAGAAAAAATATTTTAGTTGTGAAAGGTATTCATTCTGAAAATCAAAATATGCTTCCAATGAAGTTTTTGTAAGAGTATTTTCTTTTGTTCTTAGTTCTCAAGAAATTTGTCTGATCAATATCACAGTCCCTCCCTCATGCACAGTGCTTGATTTTTTTCATATCATATTTATATTCTATTGCATGATGATCTGGACATTTCCTATATTTCCTTGAAATTTTCATGCCCTCCAAAATTCCTTGAATGCCACAACCCAACTTTGCTTGCCACTTCTTTATCTGATCTACTTAAAAGGTGACCTTAGGGTCTCTGAATGAACATTCGAAAAAGATTAAAGCAGAGCCTGGAAAATTCAGAGAACAAGAACATATATGATGAGAATGATCTTGCTTTGAAGTGGCCTTTTATCTACTGTCAAGAAAGCTTCAGCTTCTTGGACTTCCTTGAAGGTAAGTTTAGACAGAAAAAAACAGAGACCCAAACCATGTTATTACATACTAACTCTATCAGTAAGAGGTTCACCTACCTCCTTCATACATTAGTTGCAATCCCTTGACAACTGGCATTAACTCTTTCTTGCTCTTCTACCCAGTTGGGAAAGTAGGGAAATTACAGAGTTGGTATTATGGAAATTACATAATTGATATTATGGGATTTCAGCATCAGAAGATACTTCAAAGGTTGTCTCGTCCAATACAGCAGTTTCCAAAAATGGCCATCCAGTCTTTGCTTGAAGAATTCCAGTAAGGGAGCATCTATAGCCCCTGAGGTAACCATTCCAGAGTGGGGCAGCATTAAATGGCTGGAAATTTGTCTTGGTTTTCCATTTTATACTTTCTGTCCACAGCACTTAGTGCTTCCCTCTGGGTCAAGTGGAACATATCTATACCCTCTTTCCACATGACAACTCTTCAGATATTTGATGACTTTCAAGGCCCCACTAAGCTTTCTTTTTTGCCCCCCTAGACTACATCTCTCCAGTCCTTCCAGCCATTCTTCATATGATGTAATCATAACACTTTTAATTGCCCTAGACACTCTTATTACTATCAATGTCTTCTCTAAAATAAGGAATGCAGGACTGAATACAGGGTCCCAGACATTTTCTGGTCACGGTAGAATGGTATGGGACTATTTCCTCCCTAGTCTCAGTCACTATCTTAGGTAGTCTTGATGAAGTCTAGGATCACATTAGTATTTTTGGTTGACAACCACTATAGTGGTGGTTCTAGAGCTGACCTCTGAGGTGGGAAGCCTTGGAATCACATCCAGCTTCCAATGCTGACCAGCTGTGGGACTCTAGGCAAATGATTTAACTTTTTAGAGCCCCAGCCAAGTTCCTAAGACAGGAAGCTGTAAAACAGCTGCTGATCTGTTTTACCAAAGAAAGTTTTCTTACTTAGAGTTCTCTAAACCAATGAAAAGGAGGATCCAAAACAACCACCACACACCAGCAACAAAATCACACAGATGACTTATACTGAGCTTGTAAACAGAGGTGTGCCTAAGCCAACTCACACTCCTTGGGCCAATTGTTAAACTTCCAGTGTGAGCATTTACACTCCAGAAGATTGGCCAATGCTACAAATATGGGCTTGATTTATGGTTTTATTGATTATCTAGATTTAAGAAAGTGATGGAGAAAAGGATCTGGCTGTTGAACATTCACACATCTGTGGCTTGTAGTCCACTAAAACTCAAATCTTCTTCAGATGCATTTCTGTTTATCCATATCTCCCTCATCTCTTACTTGTGATACTGATTATTTTAAAAACTTAAATAATAGGTCTTTACATTTATTTCTATTAAATTTCTTTTTGTTAGTTTCCATTTGATGTTATAGCCTGTTAAGATGTTTAGAGATCTTGACTACATGTATTAACTATCCCTCCTATCTGTGTCATTTGCACATCTGACAAGAACTTCATAGACCCCTTTATCTAGCTCATTCATAAAAATGGAGGTCACATGGTAAGGCCTACATCCTTGGGCCTCCAGTCAAAACTTCCTTCTAAGTGGACATCGAACCTCTGAAGCTGGCCATTCAACCAGTTTCAAAATTCAGCCCATCCCTCAATCTTCTTCACAAGAATAGCATGAGAAACTCTGTCAAATGTCAGATTAAAAAAAGATGTGTGATATCCACCAGAGATGGAAGTAAGGGTGCCAAAATTTCAAGTCTCTTAAGTAGGTCATTTGGACCTTAGCCATTTATATCACACTGATTGACTAATCCTTTCCCAAAATCATTTATGTATGACTAGCTTATTTTATTTTTAAAATATTGTTGTATTTATTTTGTTAAATATTTCCCAATTGCATGTAAAAATTGTTGACAATCACTTTAAAACTTTTGGGTTCGATATCCTCCTGCTCCCTCCCACAGCTCCCCCCTTCCTCAGGAAGGTAAGGAATTTGATATTGATTATACATGTGATGTCATGCAAAACATGTTTTCACATTAGCCAAAGCATCTTATCTTAGCAGGATTGAAGCAGTGATTTAAGGTAGAAAGAAAGCCATGCCCTAGTATTGAATGACTCCATTGAGTGAGGCTACTGAATTCATTATGCCACCTTACTGACCAATTAGATTTGCTCTATCTCTTGCTGCATTGAAAGCATCCAGACTATTCAAAACATATAAAAATGTTCATCAGTAAGTGTCCGTAATATTTACAGTAAGTAATATTTACAAGTATTCACTTTGTTGATTTCATATATACATAAGGTCAATAATACCCTAAATGGTAAGAAGGGCAAATGTTGGTAACTCTTAAGTAGAATCTCCAAGGGGCTTACTTAGCTAAAGTTTGAGATGGGTAGACTTTATTATATGTTTAGATTAGGATTGGCCAATTGAAATAGAATAGTTTTTAATTCTCTTTGGAAATCTAAAAAAAAGTCTCATTCTCCAAGAAGTTTTCCACAGTGAGTTTAAAACGGAAATAAAATTTTAATTTGGACTTAGACATCCTAGAATAGGATTTCAGCTCTTTATTTCCCACCTGGGTGTATTTCTTTAAAATTCTCCATCATCCCCCTTCCTCTCACATCCCCCTTTAACCATCATCAACAGGAATTTCATCATTGTGCCAAACTTCATCAGTGTTATTATTCAAGCCTCATCAGTACCCTCTGCCCTGGGACTCCTCTTATTGGAGGGGAAGAATGAAGGGCCCCTCCAAAAGCCTTCATTTGAGAAGATCGCCTGAGCTAGCCAACCCTTCATTGTCTTTTCCCATTATACTGTAAGCTCCTTGAGAGCTAGGACCGTTTTTTCTTTTCCTATTTGCTTGGGTGAGTGATTTCAAACCTATGGTCCTTGGTTTCCTCATTCTACAAAATGCAGGGAATTTGACTAAATAATCTCCAAGATTCCTTCCAGTTCTCTGTCACATGGAACTATGTGCTGAAAGGCAATTGAAAGATGAGCAGAACCATAGGAAAGTGCACCAGCCTTAGAATGAGGTTCCGTAGGTTACAACTCTCCCTTTGCTCTCACCTCAGTGAGATAGGCTGGGTGACACGTGCCATATTTCAGAGCTACACTGTCTTCATTACAAACAGGAATTTTCCTACATAGGGATATTCCACAGGGACATATTACAATATCATACAATGAAATTCCACCCTGTGGATATGACTATAATCTGATGTCTATGAAGTAAACAATATTATACAGCTCTTTAAATACATTATATAAATTATTAAGAAGTCTGTGTATCATGATGTGATTAGCCAGAAATCATGGAGATGTGCCAATTCTACAGACTTTTTGGTTTCAGTAAACACAGTGATGGCTTTTTAACTAAATCACTTCTCATTTAGTTCAAATAAACACATTTATCAGGTGTCTAGTATGTGCAAGGTGCTGTAGATGACAAGATGAAGTAAGACATAGGCCCTGTCATCAAGGGGAGGTAAGGCCTACATACAAATAACAATGAGACAAATTAGGACACATTAGGTGCAAAGAAGCAGTCCTGACAAGATGCCATAAAAAACTGGGAATGCGGAGATCAGGAAGGGCTTTATGGAAAAGGTTACATGAATTGGCCCTGAAGGAAGGAAGCAATGTTAACTGCCAGCAGTAATCCTTTTCAGACATGGGAGAAGAGAGGAGAGAGGAAGAGAGGGAGAGAGAGAGAGAGAGAGAGAGAGAGAGAGAGAGAGAGAGAGAGAGAGAAAAAGAGAGAGAGAGAGAGAGAAAGGAGGGAGGGAGAGAGGGGGAGAGGGGGAGAGAGCAAAGAGGAGAGGAGAGTAGAGAAAGAGGAGGAGAGGAGAAATGATTATTAAATCACCAATTATTGGGGAGATCCAGATTTTTTTTCTCTTCCTAGATCCCAATTCTCTACTAGGTCCAGCCAGCATCTGAAGGAAGTTATTGATGGAAGAGATTGCCCAAGTCTCTGGGGTATGTGCCTTTTGATCCTGGATGGGAGTTTTTTCCCTATCCAACTAAAGAATCTTGCAAAGAATTCCGTCTAAGGTGAATTCTGGCCCATTGTGTTCCATTCAGTCAGGTTTGAACAGAGGTAGATCCCCTTTTGTCTAGATTGTCCTAGGTGGGGTATAGTCAGAATAAGAGGTAAGTCTCTTTATCCAAGACTGAATGATCAGAATCACATCCCCTCACCCCTCATTAGAATAGAATAGGCCCACCTCTCATTATAATATTAATTTTTCTCATTATCTGTTAACCAACCAGAGTTGATTGCTACCCTCAGTAACACCCACTCTTCCAAAGGCACATAAGGGTAGAGTGGGTTTCATGAGGGGTCTTTAGCATTTGAGACTTCCACTGACCTCTTTTATTAGCATGATTGATGCTAATCATTAGCTAGCATGATTAATAAAATGATTAATTATCCAGAAATTATGTCTCTTGTATTTTTTATACATCACAGAAGACTGGAAAGATAGATTTTATATTTATTTATCTGTTTATATGGAGGCAACATAACATAATCTGATGATAAACCTGGATCCTGAGAACATGATGTGATCAAAGCAATCTATTAAAATGATTAAATGGAAAAGTTGGACATAGACGTGTAAACATTAAGATATATAAATCAAGATGGATTAGGAATTTGTAAGTTCTGGCTAAAAAGTACTGGAAAAGAGTAGTGGAAATGGGAATAGAATGGAAGGGACACATTTGGGAGATACTCTAGTTATAGAATAGACCTAATTTGGCTACTGATTGACCTACTCTTCATGACCACATTTGATTTTTTTCTTGGAAAAGATACTGGAGAGGTTTGCCATTCCTTTTCCAGCTCATTTTATAAATGAGGAAATTGAAGAAATCAGGATTAAGTGACTTGACCAGGATCACACAGCTAGAAAGTATCTGAAGCCAGATTTGAACTAATGAAGACAAATCTTCCTGACTCCAGGCCCAGTATTAATTAAAGAGAAGGTCAAGCTAAGGGGATAGAATCTTTGTAATATATTTTAGAAGGATTTCAGATTTTTTCTTTTAACTTTCCAATTCATTGATTAATTCTAGCTAACATACTATTTCCAAGGTGAGGCCTTGCTTAGCTAGTACCAATCAGTGCTTACTTTAGAATTTTTTTGGTTTGTTTTCTTTAGCATTAACTCTTCATTTGTATATAACAACAACAATAATTATAATAGCAAGCATTTATACAGTTCTTACTCTACACCTAGCTTTGTCTCATTTGATGTAAATCAATAAACATTAATTCTGTACTTTGCCCCAGGCACTGCACTAAGTACTAGGGATACAAAGAAGGGCAAAAACCAGGCTGCTGTCCTCAGATCACACTCAAATGGAAAAGGCATCATGATTCAAACAACAATATACATGATTATTGTTGCTGTTCAGTCCTGTCCAACTCTTCATGAGCTCATTGGGGTTGATACTGGAGTGGTTTGCCATTTCCTTTTTAGAGATGAGGAAACTGAGGCCGAGTTAAGTGGCTTGGGCAGGGTCATTCAGCTAGGAGGTGTCTGAGGCCAGATTTGAACTCGGCAAGATGAGTCTTCCTGACTCCAACCTGGGTGTTCTATCCATCAGACCACTTTGCTGCCCCATAGACAGAAATGGTATTTAGTGAATGAAAGGTAATGTCAGATGGAAAGCACTAGCAGTTTAGGGCAAAGCCTCTAGTAAAAGAGGAGACGTGAGCTGACCTTGGCCAGAGCAAAGGCCCAAAACCAGAGATAAAAGCGCTGTATGCAATGTACAAAGATAAGGCCAGCTTAGCTGGATCACAGAGTGCAGGGAAAAGCACTGAAGGCCAGAAAGAGGCTGTCAAGGGCTTTAAAAAGTGAAATAGAGCAGGAAGGGGAAGAAGACAGATGTTGGTGGATCCTACAGTACGCAGAGGAGAGGAAACAGAGTGTGCCAAAGTTCTCAGAACTAGGTTTTTCCTCTCTCAAGTAAACTAAACAAGCCACCATAAATTGTTCATGTTGCTAATTTTCTTATTAATCCCTTCCTTCAAAAATGCACTGAGGTTTTGTCTGCTGAGTGATCATGATCAAGTTATCACCAATTCTCAATTGAACCTAAATTTGAGAGGTTTTTTTTTTAACAGTTTTACACGAATTTAGCCTTAAAGAACATATAAACAGTAAACACAAAGAAACTATCAAATTTTTTTCTTTCATTTTCTGTAAAAGCAACTTAACAATGGAATGAGACTTTAGTCTTCCCTGTGTAAAAGCATGCCTTATAATTCTTCATGCTTTATGATGAAAAACAAATCTATTTCTCTGCCATTACAAGATTACTCTAACATCAGTAAATATTTTGAGTTATACTTAAATGCAATTTTATATTCCATTACACATTAAATCTTAAAAAACAAACAGACCAACATGGGGTATGCTGATTTCTTGGATCCCAATGACTATGTTTGTATACAGTACACTTTGAACTTTCTCTCTTTTTTAAAGCAATCCATCAGGGAATGCAAGTGTGGGAAGATACCCTGAGAAATTATGTGGTCCAAGTCTTCACTTTCTGACAGGGCTAGGAATTAGCATCCTTTGACATCCATGTCAAAGTGGGAACATAAGCCAATTTGGGGCCTCCCAATTTGCATTCTCTTTCTTCTCACTTGTGGGAGTTATCGTGCCACCTCTTCATGGTAGTTGGCAGGGTATGGTTTTGTCAATCATAAAGATAGTAAAGATGACATTTTTCCACATTAGCTTTATGTCCTCTACACTATACCATAACTAGATTACTTCCCATCATGCCCACCAGGTTGTACCATCTACTGTGCCATTGTACCTCTCCAATAAGTGGTGTCTCCCCTGTTTGAAAATGAGGTCCTTAAAAGCAAGGATAGTCTTAATTTTCTACTTGTATCTCTAACCTATGATACAGCATTTAGTATAGTTTTTAATAAATTAATAATAATAATAAATTAACAATTTAACTCATTTGCTTATCATGTCACTATTACCCCTATTTATTTATAAGAATCACGCATCTCCTCTTCCCCAATCACAGGAGTCAATACTCAGGCACTATTCTAAGCACACGTTGGCACGGAAGAACAAGGACCAGAAGAACCCTGACATAACATTCCTGAAAGTTTGCCAAACAATGGCCTATCCAAGGTTAATTTTTTATTTTCTTCTACGAGAAATCCAGGAAAAGAGGCTTCACAAACACCCGAAGCAGCTCATTGAAGGGTTTTGTGCTTCTAGTGGTCAAGAAGTTCCCTCTTCCTTGAAAGTCAGTGGAAGCCAAACTTTCATGTGACTTCCTTTTTTCTAATTTGGTTTCCTTTTGACAAAGATCAACCAACCAATCAATTAAGCTAACATAGGCACCATTGTGATAGGCACTATGTCATAGAAAAATAGGGGGGGTATTCCCTCATATCAAGGAATTAACATTCTATTGGGCAAAGAAAACATGCACATATTTAAGCACAAATACAAATAAGACACAAGGTGATTGGAGGAGAAAAGGCACTAGAAACAGGGAAGTGGTGAAGAGGGAGATTCAGAACGGTTTTGTGTAGAAGGTCATTTTTATGCCGAGTCTTCCAAGAAACTAGGGACTCTAAGAGGCAGAGGAGAACATTCCAGTCATGTTGGAGGTGATGGAAGGGGTAAGGAGTCACTTATATAAAAGCACACAGATTGGAAATGGAGTGTTATAAATGAAGAAAAGGTTAGTCTGAAACAGGCCACAGTAATTGTCATCCTTTAGTCCTAAACTTCTCCAAGCTACAACCCAAATTCCCTAAAAAGCTTTCTTCATAGACTCATAGTTTTCTTCCTTCCCTTCCTTCCTTCCTTCCTTCCTTCCTTCCTTCCTTCCTTCCTTCCTTCCTTCCTTCTTTCCTTCCTTCTGTCCTTCCTTCCTTCCTTCCTTCCTTCCTCCTTCTTTCCTTCCTTCTTTTCTTCCTTTCTCTCATGATATGAGAAAACTATCTTCTAGTAAAAAGGACACTGGATTTAGAGACAGAGGACCTGTATTGAATCCTGGCTGCAAAGAGTCCTGTCTAGTTACAGACCTCGCACAAATAATCTCCCTTTCTGAGCCTCAGCTCCCTCAACTCTAAAATTGTTTGCAGTACCTCCCCTAGCTCATTGATTTTCTCCATACTGTTGCCAAAATAATCAGATCTGAATATAATACTCCCTTCCTCAAGAAACTTAAGAGGCTCCCCATTGCTTCTACAACAATAGTTCTCTACGTTTTTTGTGTGATAAACCTCTCTGGCAGTCTGGCGAAACCTATGGGGACCCCTTCCCATTTTTAAATGTATAAAATATGTAGGATTACAAAGGAAAATAGTTATATTTTAAAATATTACTGAAAAAAGAATTTTTAAAAAGTTAAAGGACCATGAGATAAGAACTTCTGCTAAGATAAAATACAAACATTTCAGTTTGTCATTTAAATCCTTTTTCAAACTGACCCCGACTTATACTTCCTTCACACATTCTATATTCCACTCAAAATATCCTCCTAACTACTCTCAGACTCTGCCAATTATGCTTTATCTCTGTCCTCAGTGGATAAATTGTTGGATCTGGTGTCAGGAAGATTTGAGTTCAAACTTGGGAATATGACTCTGGGAAGGTCAGAAACTCTGTTTGCCTCAGTTTCTTCATGTGTACAATGGGAATAACAATAGGATCTACCTTCCAAGGCTATTGGGAAGACAAAATGAGATATTTGTAAAGTGTTATATGAAAGCTATTTATTAGTAACTGCTGCTGTGTCTCCTCTTCCTCCTTCTCATATTCCTCTTCCTCCTCTTCCTCCTCCTCCTCCTCCTCCTCCTCCTATTTTTCATGAAGTATTTATTATGCCTGAAACATATTCCCCCTTCATTTATATTAGGATACGTAACTTACTTCAAGTCTCATCACAAGTATTACTTCCTATGGAATGATTCTTCAGTCTTCCACTAGGTAATTTCTCTATTAGAAGTTTTTGTTATTGACTTATTGGTATGTGTTCTTACCACATCATACAATGTTTGCTCTTTAATGGCAGCAAATGCTTTCTCTACTACAATGCTTTTCAAATACCAAGTACATAGTAATTAATTGATGAAAGTTAAATAATAGCCTACATTTAGGTAGAGTTCAATAGTTTGCAAAGTATTTTTGCTTGAAAATAACCCTGGGAGTCATTTAAAGGAAGTATTATTATTGAAGTTCTGAGAACTGTTATCCATGATCAACGGTGTAGCAAGTGTCAGAGTTAGAACTTGAAGCCCATTCTTCTGATTTCAATTTTAGGCCTCAATCCACCATATCATAATGCCTCCTTAGAATGAGAAACAAGTCTCATTTTTCTTGGCAAAAACAAAAATACAATGGAGTTAGGAGACTTTTTTAATAATTGGTGTAAAAATACTCTTTTGCCATTCCTAATTATCAAGAACATTAGTTGCCAAAGGAATGGGGCAAATATAAGATAAAATATTTTCTAATTTAATATGTATACATTTCTTGATTTTTAGCCTTCTCTGAAAACATTTAATCTGAATCCTTCTAATATCATCTCTTACTATTAAGGAACCAACTATATATCTTATGCCTAAAGAAATTAAATCTTAAGAACCCCTTATTATATATTAGAAGTAATAAATTCATACTGACTGGTTTAGTCAAAAGTTTAGGGTATATTTAAACATGAGTTCAAGCTGAGACTAGCCGAAAAAAGTATATATAAAGTACATATAAATACTGTGTGGTGCAAACTGAGTTTTTAACATTGACAACTATTTTGATATTTTAATCCAAATTTGAATAATACAGAAATTGCATTTGACAAAACAATGATTCACATAAAGTCAAGGTAACCTAAATTTTTGTTGTTCCTTTTTATCTCAAATGCCTTCACTGAAGAAGACATCTAATTTAAAAAATATAGACTGTCTCCATAATCACTGGTAGGTATTTTTATATTCAGTCAGTTTCAAAAATCTTTAGCTATAATTTTCAAGTATTTCACACATACACATTCAGCTATGATTTCTAGGCATTATATATAAATATATAATATTATATATGTATAAACATATAACACAACAGTGTATTATATAATAATATATTAGAATTATATAATTAATACATGATATAATTGTATAATAGACATATAACATGTATACCATACAATATTGTATTGTCTATGCCTATATGATGCTATATGTTATGTGTGTATTATATATTACATATATAATATATGTATATATTATGTATACTATAGATGACATACATATTCTATTATAGATGGCATGACATCACACGATAAACTGTATATGTGTTACTTTATATGACATATTAGATACAACAATACACATATACATGCATATCACATAAGATATTTTATGTATTAAATACAATACATATACCATGTAATACTGTATTGTGTATATATACATAGTATTCTCACATATATTATAAATTAATTTAAAATTCTAGGAAATTATAGCTTACTATATGCATAAATAGCTTAATAAATACACATACATAAACATACACACATATGTGTATATTTTCTATGACCTCATATTACTACTGTGTTGTCTTCTATAAAATATTTAATATTTTCTTTTTAATCATGCTCTGGGATTGTTTTAGCCATTGTCTCTTACAGAATAAGAGTCACATGGACCCCATTTTTTAAAGCTTCAAAATAACAAACTAACAAAAAGGTTACTCTGATTAAAGCTCCAATGTACAGTATTTAATCAACGTTATCTAATTTATAAACACCTAATGTAGGGAGATGTCAAAAGAAATAGCTCTAGCCTAAGCAAGCTGTGAATTTGCAAAGAAAAGGTTAACCACAAATGCAATACAGGTTCCACAATCACTCTTCCTACATAAGATTACATGGAATAATGTATCAGGAAGGCAAGTTCGGGATTAAATTATCTCAAAATAAAATAAATTACATTGCATATACACAAATGTGTCTTGGCAAATGCACACACACACACACACACACACACACACACACACATAGAATTTGCCTTATTGAAATATACATAAGCAGGTCATTTTTGGAACTTTTACTGAGTGCCCTAAATTAAGGTGCTGGCTTTTCACAATATATTTTTAGCATGTGCTCATGCTGTTCTCCTGCTCTATAACTCTGGCTGTCAGTTTCTCACTGCTCTATGGTGTGAAATTGACAAGAAATGGTGCAAATCTGACAACTCGAAGCACAGAAGTTTAACAAGAAATTACTATGCAAATTGTTTAAGAAAGGCAGGAAAAATTAATATTTGATGGCAAGGCTGTTGTTCTAATTTGGGGAGAAGTCCCCAATAAAGCACTCAGGTTTTACCAACATGTCTGAGACCTTAGATGCACATATGTGGAAGCATGTGAGGGAGGATAACCTATAATATTAATACACAGTGGGGGTTGGGGGTGGAACAAGTGATGCTGTGGGAAAAGATTTCTAATATTCTAAGAAGGGAATATTGGAACCATTTTTTTGCTTCTGATCTTCCTGCATTCAAAGAGTTGGCGCCATCTTTTGTAGTCTTTCCAACATACGTTCTCCCTTCCCCATCCTCATGGATCATATTGAAGGCATTTCATCCTCATTTTCTGTGCTTCATCTCCTCCACCCCCCCCCCACGCCCTACCCCATCCCACCCCACCCCGTTCTCCAACTTGTTTTCTAGTCAGTGCAAAATGTCATGATAAAAATGGTCTTTTCTGGCTGGCGCCCTCTCCCCCACTCTTATGCACTCTTCACATGCATGGGAGACAGCCTTCCACTTCCTATTCGTAGGCTTACAGTATTTTCAGTGTTCTTATTCTGGGTTTCAAAAGCAGCAGCTGCTTCATGTCTGGTTATGTCACTTCCTTTTATGTCTCTTCCCTGCCTTCTGACCTCTTTCCACACATTGCCTCCAAAGGCTTTGGCTTCTGCTATACTCCTGGGCATCGTTCTTTCATGTTAGATTCTGAAGCTCCTCCCCTCCTTTTCTATCCCAAATGTCCAAAAGTACCTACATACCTTAACCTCATTCCAATCTCTTAACATTCTTTGCCTTTTTTTCTCTGAGGATTCTCACTTCTTCCAAATATGCAATTATCTTCCCTACTAAAATTCAATCTCACTAAGTCTATCAAATGATAAAAATGGGACACATTTAAGAAATATATATGGCTTGGAAATAAAAGGGACCATACAGAAGGTAGGATATGGAGGAGGAGAGAAGAGAGGCTAAAATCAGCATTGAAGCAGACTGGTATATTCTCACGACATGTTCTACTCTTTTGCCTAAAAGTATAGCTATAAAGCAGTAAGAATTGTTGGGGGGAGTGGGAAGGAGGGGTTCTGGAACCTATTTCAAGGACAAATGTTAAACGATAATTATAGATTTTAAGGTTCCTTACATTCTACTTTTCTACCTTAATTTTTCGAAATACACAGACCCTGCTCCTTCTAGTCATTTAAAATTTCTTGTTACCCTCAACTAGAAACCATCCTCTCCTCCCTCCTTTGTGCAAGTTATGGAACTTTGCTCAAGAGTATGGACTCTATTCTAGTGCAATGAGGACTCAGCTGAGATTAAGTAACATAATGAGCCACATTTCCACCACTTTGTGACCTCCACCAACTTCATTCAGCGCCATATGAGTAACAACACAGGAGGTGGATGGGGGGAGTAATATAAGGTTAGGGTTTGCCATGGGCTAAGTGACTATAGGACAAGGCAGGGCAGTATTCCAGTGTAGAGGCCCGTGGGAAGTTGAATGGATTTGGAGCCAAGACCAGGAAAACTGGAGAGTAGTCGGAGCAAAGATAAGGACCTGGCCAAGTACTTAGGGGTATTGAGATCGCACATCATAGCTAAGATGAAGAACAGGTTTGAACGAAATGAGGCATAGAAAAAAGATGAACTTTCTGGAGAGCATGACCTATCTTCAGAGTTCTTCATTAGAGAAAACTAGCATTTTCTAGGGGGCAGCTAGGTGGCCTAGGGGATAGAGTGCTAGGCCTGGAGTTAGAAAGACCTAAATTCAAATCAAGCCTCAGACACTAGCTGTGTGACTCTGGGCAAGTCATTTAACCTTTGTTTGCCTTAATCCATTGGAGAAGGACATGGCAAACCACTCCAGTATCTATGCCAAGAAAACCCCATGCACAGTATTGGTGTGCTGTGGCCCACACACTTGCAAAGAGTTGGGTCCAGTTGAACAACAAAGCGCTTGCTGATCATGGCATTAGAAAGATTATGGCCATATCTCTGTATAGATGAGAGAAGCTAGATGAAGAGGTGATGGGGTTGAGCAGACTTAAGGCTTCTTGTTTTCCATTTGTTTTTTAGCCATGTCTGACCCTTCATGACCCCATTTGGGGTTTTCTTGGTAGAGATACTGGAGTGGCTTGCCATTTCCTTCTCCAGCTCATTTTTACAGATGTGGAAACTGAGGCAGAGTTAAGTGACTGAGGCCAGATTTGAAATCACAAGGATGTGTCTTCCTAAGTACAGGCTGGGCATTCTATCCACTGTGCCACCTAGTTGCCCCACTGAAGACCCCTTTTGTATTAATATTATGATGGTAAGAATTTTTTTCCATTTGTAATCATAATAGCCAATAATAGCCAACATTTAAACAAAGTGCTTGATACAATGTTATTTTATTTGATCACGACCATTTCATTTGATCACCTACCTCGGAGGTAGGTGCTTATTATCCCCATTTTATGGAGGAAACAGGTTTAGCAAGGTTAAGTGACTTGCCTAGGGTCACACAGCTAGTAGGTATCCAAAGCAGGATTCTATCTCAAGTCTTCCTGATGACAAGTCAAGCACTGTATCCCATGGGCCGCCTACCTACTTGTATAGCACGTTTCTGAAGCTTTCATGTACATTGGATGCCTTTAGGAATTCCATGATTAATGTGGATCAGGTATTATTTTCTCCAATTTATGGATGAATAAATCAAGGACTGAACCAACATGTCCAGTGCTGGTATACCAAGTGAGTGAGATGGCCTATAATAGAATCTGTCTCCTGATTTACAGCAAAGTGCATTTTGTCATTATACCACAATACGTGATTTGAATCTATGCTGTTGTGTTGTATGATATGGCCCATGAAAAAAGAAATTGCTCTCCCCATATATTTGAGAGCACATCTGCCCTATGGTGAGGAAGGAATTAGTGTGCAGCAAAAACTTAATGATGATAAAACATGGTTTATAGCCTTTGGGAGTTATTGAGGCAAATCACTATCTTGAGATTGATTGGCAGACTAACCAGATGATCCCTTAAGAATCTCTTCAAAGGGGAAGGGGAAAAGAAGGGAACAAGTCTTTACCAAGTGCCAGGAACTACACAAAGTGATTTCCAAATATTCACTCATTCAATCCTCATAACAACCCTGTGAGGCTGATGCAATTATTATTCCCACTCTATAGTTGAATAAACTGAGGCAGACAGAGGCTAAGTGACATGCCCAAGGTTACACAGCTACTAAGTGTCAGAGGCTCAATTTGAACTCAGGTCTTCCTGAGACCTCTCTTAGCCTAGCTGGCTTTCAAAGGAAGGTGACATATACAATGTAAAGATGAATAAACTGAGGGTCAGAGAGGCTAAGTCAAACAGTGTCAGAGGCAGGACCTGAACCCAGATCTTTGCGACTGTAAGTTCCGCCCTAAGTTCATCAAATGAGATAATACATAAAGTATGTTGTACATTACAAATGTCTGTCATTATCCATGATGCTCTGCTGCTTTGTGCTTAAGGCACAAATAACCTAAGGAGGAAAAGGATAAGTTAAGTTCTTTATGGTGGAGAGGGAAACACAAATTTAAAACATATCTTCAAAATATATGGGATAATGGCAAGTAAGCAATAGACAGTTTAATTTGGGTCACCAACTTTATTCAAAAGCATCCTCATAAGGATATCAGTTGTCCTAGAGTTTTAAGTGAATGATAGTTTTCAGTAAGCTCTCGTTTCCACTGAACTCAGAATTTGTATACCATATATTACATCATACAGTATATATTATATGAAAGATTTATACATAATTATGTAACATTTATATATGTAATAATTATATTTACATATAATTATATAATAGCAATTATATATTTGATTATGTAAAATAAACACTCAATAAACAAGTCAAAATCAAGAGTATTTTGAATAATTAACTTAAGAAAATGTGTTCAACCTAGAAGTCTATGTTATTTAAGCCATATGGAGTGTATCAAAGCAGCCACAAATAGAAGTAGAGAAATTTATTTTAAATGCTGCAGAAAACTCCAGAAAGGAACCTCCCCTCCCCCACCAATACCTTGCAGGCCACAGGTTTTCAATGAGTAACTAGTGCCATCAGTGGATCATTAGCATCTAAGTGATAAAAATGTACATTTATTAGCAGGCTACCATTGCTATTGACATTAATAAACAATAGAGACACTACCAGATATTTTTGAAGGGAACATTATCACAGCAACTGCACTGTTCTTCAAACCAGTCCAGCTTATCTCTATTTTCAGGGAGGAGCCTCAGTCAGGTTTGATGCATTGCCAAAATTCCAGAGAAATTTCTTTAAATAAAATACACAAGTTGAAATTTATGGAGGTGTACCACCTCTTTAAGTCTGTTACTTAATACATCACATATGGAGAGTCTCCACTAAGAAAGGCAGAGTAGGGCAAGAGAGGGAGTGATAGACAACGGGTCATAAAGACCAGAGTTCAAATCCTGCCTCAAACTTATTAGTCCTGTGACATTATTGCCCAAGGACAGGTTTAAGTTTGGAGAACCTCACTATGAGATTGGCCTTCAGGTGATGAATGAATCTTTTGACCACAGTAATTCCTAATGACAGTTTACAGCAGGATAGAGAAGGTTCAATTTGTTTTGAAAGAGGAAGTCCCTATACCAACAAATTTATAGATTCATAAAGCAGCAGAGTAAAACACATCTACAGGAGCCTATTCTTAGGAATTTGAAGCATCTTGCAACTTTAAAAACAACAATTATCATGAGAACAGCAGTGATTATGATCAAAACTATTGATCCATTTAATCCTCTAGTATGACGCTTTTGTGAAAATTTTATAAAATAAATTAAATACAAATGATAGGATTGTGAGGTTAGGAGGGGCCTTGTAATATGCCCTGCTCCAACACTCCCAATGGCTACCAAGGGGCAGTTATGCTAGCCTACTAGAAGTAGCAAGCCAACCTGAAGGAGAGACAGGAGGCAAGTAAAACCACTGCTGCCCCTTCAATTACCACCTTCTATCCAATCCCAATGGAGACAGCCCAGGACTCTATTTCTAAAATCCGCAGGAATAACAGCGTCCCCAACACCCCTAGTACCCTTCCATCGAGGTCCTGAAAATATCATCAAGGGGAACAATCCCTGTGAAGGAAGGGACAGCCTCACCACCACCACCAATCACAAGGAGATAAACCCCACGGCCTCAGAAATAGCAGCATCTCATCCAGACTTCAATGTTTTCTGTTTCTTTTTTTTTTTTTTTAAGCAATTGGGGTTAAGTAACTTGCTCAAGGTCACATGGCTAGGTTTTTGTGTGGGTTAAGTGTCTGAGGCGGGATCTGAATTCAGGTCCTTCTAACTACAGGGCCAACGCTCTATTCACTGTGCCACCTAGCTGCCCCGCGTTTTCTGTTTCTTAAGTGGTTTTAATTTGTTTTTGAAGAGCTGACAGTATCAGAATCCATAACATTGGTTAAAGAGCTACAGCTGGGGGGTGGAGCCAAGATGTAGAAATAGCACCTCCAAGGCTCTCTCCCCCCAGATTACCTCCAAACTATGTAAAAGGGGACTCTGAACAACTTCTGGAGCCCCAGCACCCAAAGAATGACACAGAGAAGCTAACCTCCTGCAGAGGACAGCCCAGAAGCCCTGTAGGAAGGACCAGCGCAGCGATCTGGGAGCAGGCAGCATAGCACAGGGCACGGAGAGCTGAGCTGAGGTCCCGAGGTTTTAGCCCCAGGGCAGCCCGGCCAACAGTCAGCTGGAGGGACCCCAGAACACCAGCAGCTGTGGCGATTCCAGAATGGTCAACACAGACATGTCTAGGACAAAGTGAGAGGTCAGTGCCCTATGGACTTTGGGACCAGTATTTGGGGAACACGTCAGCTTCCTCCCCTGGGGGCTAGAAGCTGCTGAGGAGACACACCATTTTGCAGTTTTCAGAGGCAGCTCCAGCTCCTGGCCTGTGAACTGGAGGGAGATCTAACGATCAGTCTTGGGGGGTAATCACTCTTGCTTTAACCTCCCTGGATCTGGATTGTGGTCTGCGGGGGAGATCGTGGGGCAGGTTTCCAGCTTGCCAGAAGCGGAAGTTGCCCCCCACATGTTCGGGACAGAAGCACCCCTGTCTGGTGTCAGAGTTCTATTGTGGCAACAAGCCCCCAAATCAAGTAATTAAGTGGCATCATGCCAAGGCAAAGGAAACAAAATAAACAGAAAAATGAAACATTAGACTCCTATTTTGGGGGCAAAGAGGATCGAAGCATGGAACAGTCAGAGGACTGTGAGGTCAGAAATCCTGCTCCAAAAGCCCCAAAGGAAGATATGAGCGGGTTACAGGCCATAGAGGACCTTAAGAAGGACTTTAAAAATCAAATAAGAGAAGTGGAGGAAAAATTGGGAAGAGAAATGAGAAGAATGCAGGAAAAGTATGAAATGAGGGTCAACAGCCTGACTGAGGAAAACAACACTTTAAAACATAGACTAACTCATGGGGCGGCTAGGTGGCGCAGTGAATAGAGCGCCGGCCAAGGAATCAGAAGGACCTGAGTTCGGAGCCGGCCTCCAACACTTAATCCATACAAACAAAAACCTAGCCGTGTAACCTTGGGCAAGTTACTTAACCCCAATTGCCCTAAAGGGGCAGCTAGGTGGCGCAGTGAGTAAGAGCGTCGGCCTCGGAGTTGGGATGACCCGAGATCAGATCCGGCCTCAGAAAATGAGCACCCATGCATAAATAATAATGACTAGCCGTGTAATCTTGAGCAAGTTACTTAACCCCAATTGCTTTTAATAAAAAAAAAAATAGACTAACTCAAATGGCAAAGGAGGCCCAAAAGGGCAATGAGGAGAAGAATGCCTTAAAAAAACGAATTTGCCAGATGGAAAAAGAAAAAGAAAAAAAAAGCTCACTGAGGAGATTCATTCCTTCAGAGTTAGATTGGAGCGAATGGAAACTAGTGACTTTATGAGAAATCAAGATGCTGTTAAGCAGATCCAAACAAATGAAAGAATAGAAGGCAATGTGAAATATCTCATGGGAAAAACCACTGACCTGGAAAATAGATCCAGGAGAGATAATTTAAAAATTATTAGACTACCTGAAAGCCATGATCCAAGAAAGAACCTAGAAATCACCCTTCAAGAAATTCTCAAGGAAAATTGCCCTGATGACCCAGAGGGCAAAATAGAGGTTGAAAGAATCCAGAGATCACCTCCTGAAAAAGATCCCAAAAAGAAAACTCCCAGGAATATTATAGCCAGGTTCCAGAAACCCCAGATCAAGGAGAAAATACTACAAACAGCCAGGAAGAAACAATTTCAATATTGTGGAAACACAATCAGTATAGCCCAGGACCTGGCAGCTTCTACACTGAGGGATTGAAGGGCATGGGATATGATATTCCAGAGGGCAAAAGAGCTGGGACTGAACCGAAAGGTCACCTACCCAGCAAAAACTGAGTATTTTGTTTCAGGGGAAAATATGGTCATTCAGTGGAATAGAGGACTTTCAAGCATTCTTGAGGAAAAAACCAGAATTGAATAGAAAATTTGACATCCAGACACAAGAAGCAAGAGATACCTGAGAAGGTAATCAGGGAAAAGAAATCAAAAGGAACTTATCAAAGTTAACCTATTTACATTCCTACATGGAAAAACAATAGCTGTGACTGATGAAACTTTTCTCAGTATGAAAATAATGGAAGAAGAGTATATGGTCACATGAATACATATGTGAATATGTGTATATATGTTTACAGTTATACATGGATAGAGGGCACAGGTTGAATTTGGTGGGAAAGAATGATACTTATGAGGTGAGAGAGGAGAATGGCAAGAGGAGATGGGGAGAGACAGGGTAGGGTAAACTATCTCATGTAGAAGAAGCAAGGGGAAGTGGTTGCAAGGGAGGGGAAGAATAGGAAGGCAAAAAGGCAAAACCACATTCTCATTGAATTTGGTTCAGGGAGAGAATGACATACATACTAAATGGGATATCTCAACTTGCAGCAGGATAGGGGGAAGGGGGATGATAGGAGGGATGATGTATGGGAGGGCATCCTTGGGGGGAGGGGAAGTTGGAAGTACCCACTATAGAAGAGGGACAGGATCATGTAGGGAATGGACCAGGTGGGGAGTGGGATGGGTGGGAGGGAATTATAAGCAGCCTTGTACAATATATCTACTATGATAATGTTTTGCATAGCTAGACATGTACAACATATACTGAATTACTTATCTTCCCAGAGGGAATGGGTGACAAGGGAGGAAGGGAATGGATCTGAAATTCGAGGTCTTAAAATTAAATGTTTCAAATATTTATAAACACTATTATTAAAAAAAAAGAGCTACAGCTGATATATGTATACTTCCAGTGATATGACCAACAAAGTCCAAACTCAGACTAAACATTTATTTTGATTGTCACACGCCTTCAAACTTCTCCAAAATGGGAATTACCTGCAGTAGATAAAGCAATTTGAGCTGTTTCCACAGTCTAGAACATCAAGAATCTTAAGGATGTAAAAAGGCAATGAACTAAGAGCAGAAAAGGCAATTAACTTCTAATCTACTCATTAAGCATTCCTACCTGGTATCATTCTAGCAGAGGTGGATAAGCCCTACCTATGGGTTGGCAACAAAACTCAACCCTGCTTCTTCAAACTCACTGCCATGGAAAATCCAGAGGCAGAAGCTTGCTCTGGCTGGGAGAGCAGTCAGAGTAGCTCAGTACTACAATAGAGTTCAGCCAGAGAAGTAAGGAGCAGAGAGAACTAGGGCAGAATGTCAGTGTGTGTGTGTAGACGTACCATGGAGTATGGAGCCCAGCATACAGACAGGGTCAGTTCTGTCTTCCTGAAAGTCCCTTAGGGTAGAAACTGAAGCCAGTGAAATGTGAATTGCCCAGTATGTGAGGAGGTAGAGATGGCTTTGAGGTCCAGCCTCCAGGGGAATGCTTAATTAAAGGAATCATAGATAATTGACCAAAATTAATATTAAATATATGTTCCAAATGCCTTGGCACCTAAATTCATAAAAGGGAAAGTAACCAAACTACAAGAAGACATAGAGAGACAAGAGACAAGAAGACAAACTTAGATTAATAGAACAGACTCGACAAGGGAAAATTAGGAACAATGGAACTCAATTTTTTTTTTGTTTAATAAACTTGAAAACAAATTATTTAATAAAGAAGTTCCCTATTTGATAAAATTGCTGGGAAAATTGGAAAGCAGTTTGGCAGAAATTAGGCTTAGACCAACAACTCACACCATATTCCATAATACATTCTAAATATATACATGTTTTTAATATAAAAGTTCATTAGAAGAGAAAGATCTATACTTTTCATATTTAAAGGTAGGAGATAATTTCTTAAGCAAACTAATGATGGAAGCAATAACAAAAAGAGAAATCAATAAAAACCATAGGAAAGAATGGTCCAAATTACCAATAATTAGAAAATATGCAAAAATGCAAAATAAAAACGACCTTATGCACTTCAAACTGGTAAAGACGACAAAACATGAGAACAAACAATGTTGGAAGTGTCATGGGAAGATAAGCACACTATCAATTGCAGTATTAGTGGATGTGTGAATCTGCTCCCCGCCATTTTGGAAAGGAATTTGTAATTACTCAAATAAAGTGGCTAAATGGTCTGTACCTTTGACTCGGATGTCAATGCTAGACTCATATATACCAAAACCAATTGATGAATGTGAGAAATAGAGATGCATAAAGAGAAACATGAATTTCTATAAAGAAGAGGAAGAAAACAATATTCACAATGACTATAACAAGATAAATGGAAAGAAAACCATGAAAAAATCTGCAGCTCATGTTGCAAAATTACAAAAAACCATGGATGGCTTGAAAAAAGAGATATGAGAAGATATGCTATCCTACTCTTTGTAGAGATGAAAGGTCTACACGTATGATATACTGAACATATTTTCAGAGTTTTTCTATATATCAGTTATGCTGATTTTTTCATTTTTTCTTCCTCTAAAATATTATTTGTTATTTGATACGACTCTTTGGAAGAGAAGGAAAGGGATTCTAGGGCAAATTATGGTGAAATAAAATTAAAATATCAATAAAACTTATTTTAAAAAGAAAAAGTGATATATGAACATTCTCAGGTTGAGCAACTTTGGAGAAGGGGAAAACATGAGGCATATATACAATAGAACACATTTTTTTCCCCAAATGAAGTATTTTGCTTTTATGTACATAGAAATTTTAAGCTATTATGTTGATTAATTAAAAGCCATGCCAGGCAGCTATTGAAAAGAGATGCTGAGTCACAACATCGGCAATAACAACTGCCATTTATATATCCTTTTAAATTCTGTAAACTGCTTTAATTGTGTGATCTCATCTGATACAACAATCCTGAGAACTAGACACTAAAGGTGTTATTATCATCTCCATTTCAAGATGTAGAAAATGAGGCTCAGGTAAATTAAGTTATTCTTTCATGATCTTGCAGGTGTCATATCTAACAAGTGTCAGGGATGGATTTGAACCCAAGCTTTTCTGATTCCAAATCCTACAATGTGTGTATTATGTCACACTGCAAGTATTTTTCCCCATATTTCTATTAAAAAATCAATTACACGCAGGTATTTTTGTACTTCAAACTATCAACCCTAAGGGGAAAATTCTGTAATAGTTTAACAGCAATCAGGAGCTGTTTTAGAGCAATATAATACATATAAAATGTTTATACCAGAGAAAGAACTGAAATAAGTTAGGGGAAAAACAACCAAAATATTGTCTATTCCAACAGGGGAAGTGAAATTTTTAAAAAAATTTCTGTTTCCAAGAACTCACCAAAGGAAATATTCAGTTTACTGGGGTATTTTGAAAGACACACGTGAAAAGGCAAGACAACCAGAACTAAATAAATCAAGCAAACATCATTGACAATCGACGGAACTTTCTAGGTGATTAAATACTATTTGAGACAGCTGGGGGTAAGCCCAGTCCAGGCAGATTCCAGGAAAACAGATTCCTTATGTTTGCAAAATGAGCTCAGAAAACAGAATTGATAAACAAGCCACAGTCATAAATTTCCCAGGATATTGATAAAACTGCAGAATAGACATTGAATAAAAAACTGTAGGGGATGAGAGAAATCTGAAAAAAAAAATCCTAGGTTTTCAAGATCTAGAGAAAATACTTAGCATATCTTCCTACAAGGTCTCATTTTCCTCCCAGTTTTCATAACACATAAGAAATGATTGATTTCCTTCTCTGGTGGTCTGGTTATTTCAAAGTTCCTATAATTTTTTAAGTTCATGGAATAATTGAAAATTAAATTAAAAATTAATGCTGAAAAATATTAATATTTTAACAAATCAATTTCCAATACATTTCTTAAACATTTTACAATTAAAATATTAGCTGACACCTGTATAGCACTTTTTGGTTTGCAAAGTGTTTTATATTCATTTCAACTCAATTCAACCAATTTTTAAAAATGTCAGTGAACAAGCATTTGAGTTACCAAGTGCCTTATCCCTATTGCAAAAATAAAGAAAAACAGAACCTTTGTAAGAAATACATGGTTGAACAAAACAAATTCCCATATTGACCATCTCCAAAAATGTGTTTTGCTCTGCGTATTTAGTCCAGGACCATTCTGTAGCATTTTTTTTTTATTACTGGCCCTCTGAAGTCACGATGTGAAGAGAAGTGAGCAGAAACAAAAGAACAAGTTATACTATAACAACACTGTTTGAAAGATTTAGGGACTCTGACCACTCACAAATGATCAACAAATATTTATATACAAGGTGCTGGTAATACAAAGACAAAGGCAGTCTTTGCTCCCTGCAGAAGTTATGTTCAATTTACAATTTCTCATTTGATGCTCAAAACAACTTTATGAGGCAAACAGTTCAATTACTATTATACCCATATTAAATATGAGGAAACCAAGGCTCAAAAAAGGGTGTGAACCATGACTTGAATCCAGGCCTTCTAACTCCAAACTCAGTATCTTTTCACTCCCATTCAGCTGTTTGTGTTAATGAGTTAATGATACCTGACCCATTCTAAGAAATATATTTGTTTTAATGCCTGCTGCTTCATGGCAGAAATGTGATGGACTGGAGGTGCAGAATGAAGCATACATTACCAGACATGGCCAATGTGTTTACTTTGTTTAAGCAGATTTGTGTGTCCAGGGAAGAGCTTCTATTTGTGATAGCTGACCTTAATGAGCAGTAAAGGAGCTACTTAGAAGAGTATCACCAAGTATCAAAATATACACAAGGGAAAAAATAGGTCAGAAGGAGACAGACAAATGAGGCACTTTTGTTGCTATTCATTTATACTATGCTATAACATTATACTTTATATTTTACATTATTTTATATAATATATAATTCTTGTCCTTTCTATATTGACATATTTGTGCTCATTGATGACTGTTAAGTTCATAATTTTAAAAAGATTTTTAAAAATCGTTACTTTTGTCTTTTTGTGCTTTTGTTTGCTTATGTTCGTGAATTGTTGAAATTATGCCAATAGTGTCAATGAGTGGAGGAAAGAAATCAACTAAAAATATTTCATCTCCACGAGTGAAACAGAATCATGGCAGTAACTGGTTAACAGCTTCTCAACCTTCAGGGTTCCAGAACTAAGAAAAATTCCTTCTGAACCAGAGATCCACATTTCATCTTCAGAATTCAATTCACTGCAATAGTCATAAATTACCTCAATGAAATAAATAATTTATAATGACTTGATTCAAATTTTACCAACTTTAAAAAAAATTACTGAGAAGACTTCACCAGTATGGACTAATGTAACACTAAGACCGTTCAAGCTTTTCAAATGAATAAACATTTTAAAGTCTTGCATGCAACCTTTTATGGCAGCACATCATATATTCTGATACAACAGGTCTCCCTTAAGCTTTCATCAATGCAATTCAGCCTATCTCATTTTTTTCTCTCTCTAGAAACTCAATAATTCTGAAAATCTCAAGGGGGAAGAAAGATAACAGAGCAGAAGTGGAAAAGGAAGTTTTTTCTCATTTTGATTTCCCAGAGGTTAGTCCAGTGCTGATGAGAAAAATTTCTCTGAGCTGTGGACAGTGGAAGGTTTGGGACACGGTGGGACCTCATAGCATTCAAATTAAATATAAGTGCTTGGATTTAAGATCTCTAGAATATTTCCAACAATTTGGTGCTTTATTAATAACCAGGTAAAACAGGCTGGAGGAACTAGTCTTTACCTGAGAAGCCAGTACTGTACTTAGAGTCAGAAAGACCTAGATCTGTTTTGTCTTTCCCACATATCATCCAAATGACCCTAGACAAGCTATTTCCCATAGACTCAGTTTCCTCATATGTAAAATTTAGGTAATAATACCTATAAAACCTGCCTTACAGGTTCATTAGACTAACATATATAAAGTGCTATATAGATGCCACTTAAAATGTTCTCATCTTTATAAAATTTGGGTTTACAAATGTTTTTTGATTAATTTTGACAACTGATCCCTCCACCACTATACTCAGTAAATCTTCCCTTATAACAAAGATTTAAAATTTCTTAAACAGTTTTTAAATCCAGTTTGACAAAACTGGCAGCATGTGAAGCAGTCCAGACCTAGGGTACCCCACTCCCCACCAGATACACACATACACACACCTCTTCAGTAACATTGGGTAACATTTAGATGGTGCTCTAAGGTTTGCCAAGTAGTTTACTATATCATCTCAATCTCAGTCCTCATAACAGTCCTATGGTAGGTATTGTAACTATACCCATTTTACAGATGATGAAACTGAGGCAAAGAGACTTATTCAGGGTCATACAGTGCCAGAAGCAAGATTCTAACTTGAGTCTTTCTGATTCCAAGTCCAGCACTCTATTTACTAGACCAATTATAGTGGCAGAAAGGTGCATTTTTCTCATTTCTTCTCATGGTGCTGACTTTGGTCATTTTATTACATTTCTGTTTTATTTTTCTATGTATGTTGCTGTAGTCCTAGTATATATATTGGTTTCCTTATGCTTACTTCACTTTGCATCAGTTCATAAATCTTCATGGGTTTTTCTGAATTTCTTAGAGTCATAGTTTCTTAAGGTAAAATAATATTCCATTATATTCATGTTCCACAAGTTGTTTAGCTTTTCCCCAGGGCATGGAAACTCACTTTGTTTTCAGTTCTTTGCTTCTATAAAAAGAGATCCTATGCATATTTAATATGAGATGCCTTTCTTTAATCTGAGATCTCAGGGTTGAAGTATATGGATATTTTAGTCATCTTTCCCACAAAATTAACAACTGCTGTCCAGAACAGGTGAAGAACAATGAATACGAAGCCTTTGATAGTGCAAAGAGAGAAAGAAGAGGGAGGTTCTTGGCTGGGAAATATTTTTCCCCAGCTTATACAAAAGAGGTAGCAAATATGGCAAAATAAGACCAAACCAAAACATAACAGGTGAGTGGGTATCCCTTAAGAGCTGCAGCTTGCTTACAATTAAATAGGCTGCATCTTTCATGTTCAATTTGGCCTCCCTAAGAGTACATTTATCTTACCCTACAATCAGTACATGACTGGGCCACCTGAACTCACTGGTTCTGGATTCATTTTATCTATCATGTGGAATGTCAGCATTCAATTGAATAAGCATCATATTAAGTCCTTACTCTACACTAGCAGTGTGAGAGGTGCAGAAGGTACAAGATGAAAAGGTATAAGACAAAAAACTTTTCTTTGTCTGAGAGAAGACTTCATTTGGCAGGACCTGCCATGTTGGTTTTTTGGAGTCTTGAGCACCCCTAACCCTATACCCCATCATTTTATGATGACCCTCTTCATTTTTATGGCTCTTCCCTCAAGGAGTTTACATTCTACCATCAAAATGGAATTTTAGCCTTATTTATTATTCTGTTAGAGGAAACAACAAGTACACAAATACATACAGAATACATAGATAGGAGGGTACCAAAGATAAAGTGCTGGTCCTTTAGTTAGTAACAGCTTCATGAATTCAAATCTGGCCTCAGACACTTACTAGCTGCGTGACCCTGGGCAAGTCACTTAATCCTGTTTGCCTTAGATTCCTCATCTGTAAAATGAGCTGGAGAAAGAACTGGCAAGCCCCCTGCCCAGTATCTTTGCCAAAGAAACCCCAAATAGAGTCACAAAGGATAGGACAAGACTGAAAAGGACAGCACAAGAACATAAACAAAATAAATACACTGTAATTTTAGAGAGGCAATGTAGAGACAACTAGTGATTAGAAAAATCAGGTAAGACCTTCTGTGATGTGACCAAAGGGAACTAAGTATTCCAAGAGGTGGAGGTGATGGGGGAAAGCCTTCCAAGCCTGTGGTTCAGCCAATGCAAAGGTACAGAGATAAGGGATGGGTTGTTTAGAAGGGGAAGAGCAAAATGATGGGGAGGGGGTAGTTAGCTCTATTGATAGTGTTGAAAATAAGTTGATGGGTTTGATGATTTCACTACCAAGTTAAATGTTTTTTAACATATGTCCACACACAAGCACATACACAATGCAATATTTATATATCACCATCATCTTTACTTGCATAAAGGTCTATATTTGGGAAATTGCTACCTGGGATTAAGGACAGATATATATCTATATCTGAAATAATATTCCATTATATTCATGTATCACAATTTATTTAGTCTTTTATCAGTACATGTGTACTTATTTTTAGTTCTTTGCTACTATACAAATTTATTCTATGAATATTTTAATACATAGGAAGTTTTGTTTTTAAAAAAAGGTTTTTAACCTTGGAATATACAGAAATGAGATCTTGAGGTCAAAGTATATGAATATTTTTGTCACAATTTTTTCGTAAATTCTCAATTGTTTTCCAGAACAGTTGGTGCTATGATTGAAGAACAATGATACAGATCTATTTCTATAAGCACAGATATAACTTTCAGTCTCTCCTTGATCCCAAGCAGCCATCTCACAAATTGAAGCCATTATGCAGGTAATGATGATGGTGTGGATGATAAAGGCATATTTTATATAGCACTTTAAATTTTTCAGAGTACTTTATGCACATTAAATCAATTGAACCTCAAAACACCCAAGCCTATAGATGTGATCAGCTCCATTTTACTCTTGGGGGAACTGAGCTATAGAGTTAGCAAGTGCCCAAAGCCAGAATTTGACCCTGACTCTGAATCTAGTAATTTAGCTACTCTGACTAGCCTTATCAGAAGGGAGAAGAATGTGTAAATAGTTGCAATTAATAAGGTCAGGTCACATTTATAGAGTAAGCTACAATGCTTTAAGATTTACAAAAAAAAAAAATTCCTTTTGACAACCCTGTGAGATAAGATAAAATATGTATTACTATCTCAACCCTTCACTCTGACCTCCAAACCTAACTGGTTGTTGCTGTTCAGTCATTTCAGTTCAAATCTTCGTGACCCATTTGGGGTTTTCTTGGCAAAGATACTGGAGTGGTTGGCCATTTTCTACTCCAGCTCATGAGCAAACTGAGACAAATAGGGTTAATTGACTTGGCCCAGAGTCACATAGTGAGTGTCTGAGGCCAGATTTGAATTTGGTTCTTCCTTACTCTAGGTCTGGCACTCTGAGCCATCTACCTGCCTCTCCACCCCAACTACTTTTTTTATTTAGTCCCCTAATTTTGTTGCTGTAGGGAACTCCCAGTGAGGAAACTATCTAGAAACCCAAAATTTAAGGCTTTTGAGGATTTAAGCAACTTGCCCAAGGTCATATGGAAAGAATGTGTCTGAGTCAAGACTTGATCCCAGATCTTCTAGACCAGGGGTAGGGAACCTGTGGCCTCAAGGCCACCTGTGGTCCTCTAGGTCCTCAAGTGTAGCCCGAAGGAGGACCTAGAGGGCCACAGGTGGCCTGAAGACCACAGGCTCCCCATTCCTGTTCTAGACTCCAAGGCTGGCTTTCTGGTTACAACTCTACTCTGCCTCCATTCCCATTTTATGGGTGACAACACTGAAGCTCTGGGAAATAAGGTAATTTGCCAATTGTCACACAACTACTAAGTGTCAGAGCCTGGATAGGAACTCTATTCTTCTGACAATGAATAAGGATGCTCTTGCAACCCCCTGATAACTGTCTCATCATCACAACTGTAAAAATGATAAGGTCAATAACGTTATCCTCATATCCAGGAGACAGTGTATTTTAAAAGCAGAAGACTGACTAATTTGGGGAGATATTAAAAGATATTTCTGGGAAATTATATAGTTAATCAATAGCCAGCTGGTCCTGATACAGTTGAGTCTACAACCCTACAGTTCTATGAGCTGGAAGTTTGAACAGGAGCACTAAAATTGCTGCCATTTGTGCTCAGTTGGGATTTTGAGCTTATTAAACAAAAAGAAGAAGTTAAATTAACATTCACATTCTGCAATAAGTCCTTAGAAGCAAGGGAATTTGTGGTAAAACTGCCATTCCGTCCTTAAATCATCTCGTCACAAGTCTGTATTGCAGCCCCAAAGGTAAGATCACCCAGTGTTACGCATTCCTCTGGCAAAGAACTAATGTAGGAGATAAAAAAAGCTCTCTGTACAATAGGATGAGTTCAAGTACATGCAGCAGAATGAATTCTGAACGCTGTCACTTCTGTGGATTTAAGGCATGCCTTAATGTTATTTTAATGTGGCCTTTCAGTTGTTCTTTCTTTCTTCTCTTTAAAAATGGTAGTGTGACTTGTGTTGAGTTACTCCACTGACATTTCACAGTTCCATCACAGAAATCACACCCTGCTGAGGCCCCATGCTTCACCTGAAGATTGTGGAAAGGCAACTGGAAATATTCTGCATGAGACACTTTGATAGATGCCAGAGAGACTGGATCCATCCATGTAGATTAGACAAGCTCACCAATCTTGGAAGGTAAACAGGGTAACTTATCTTAAAACCAGAGGTAGCTGATGTTCATAGCAGGCTCAAGGCAGTCTTTTCTAGGTTGGACCAAGACCCAGGCATTTAGTACTCAACATTGTGACTACCATGACCAGGTGCTCAGAAGACTAAAGGGCAACAGTCTGCAAGGTTTTCTAGAAAACAGGTTTGAAAGCTACTACTCCACTTTTCTTCTCTCTGATGTATTTAGTATCTTTTGGTGAAAATCATAAACTCATCAAGTGGTTTCATGACTTTTACTGTGAGGCAGCTTCTCGTCAAGTTACATCCCAACATTCCTTTTCCCCCTATATCCTGTTCATGTACTGACTGAAAATATCACCTAACCCACATTTACATTTTTATCCTAGAAAATTATTACTTTTTAAAAAGGCAATAGAACCAGGGAGTATTTTTAGAGCTCCAAAGTTATGTTCATTGTAATGGTATACCTATGGGTTCTAGAGTATATGCATTACATATCCAAATTATTTTACTTTAATTTAAAATACGATTTCACATGTTATATGTGATGATGAAAAGGAAAGAATATACACAGTCAGTAGGAGGTATCACTGTTCTGATTAGAAGTAATAGTACTAATAGTTCTAATTAGGTGAGGAATTCATTTACTGACTCAAATCCATACTTGCAGTCAGTAGGAGTATGCAGAATAATTTATAAAACCCTCCACCTTGCTAGGTGGCTGCCCTTGGGGACCTACAATTTTATATCTATTAAAAAACCAATACAAATACGCTAATTCATCTCAATTTCAGAATTTTATGCCAGGAACTTTGAGAAAACCTTTAAAAATTTACTCTCCCAAATATTTAAGCATTAGGCTCAAATGAAAATGTTTCTCACTATTAGCTTTGTGATATTAAGTTATAAAAACACCACCCCGTTTCTGATGTCAAAAAATAAGTAATTACTTTATATAGAAAGTACATTTAGACATTTCATTCATTTATGTACTCTCACTTGAGAGGCAATGTTATAGTAAGCCAACCTCAGAGCCTGGGCTCGAATCCTGCGTCAGAAACATACTGGTTACATAACCCTGGGCAAGTCACTTGGAACTCTCAGTGTTCTAGGCAACAAAGTTTCAGAGAAAGGGCCAATCTGAATTTGTGGAGTGTTCTCATCAGTAGTTAGGTGGTGCAGTGGATAGAATGCTGAGCATGGAGTCAGGAAGACTCATTTTCCTGAGTTCCAATCTGGCCTCATATACTTCCTAACTGTGTGACCCTGGGCAAGTCACTTACCCCTGTTTGCCTCAGTTTCCTCATCTGTAAAATGGAGAAGGAATTGTCAAAACACTCCAGTATCTCTGCCAAGAAAACCTGAAATGGGATCATGAAAAGTCAAACATGACTGAAAATAACCAAGCAACAAGTTTTCTTTTCTCTAAAATGAGGAAATGGACAAGATAGTGTCTAATGTCTCTTCTAGCTACAAATCTATGATGCTGCGAGCCTATGATCCTGTTCTCCACTGTAAGGCATTCCTGGAACAAGCTACCCAGCCTAGAGTTTTCTTGGAGTTCCACTCAGTACCTCTTATATCATTTCCTCTTTCACAGAAAACATGGTGACTCTAATTATCACCATGGTGACTCCTTTATTGCTTTCACTCCAGTAGCCTCCAATTCCATAGCAGGAAACATGCTTTCTCATTCACCCATCTTTACTCTCTCCTCCTCCGATCTCCTCCTTGGCATCTTCCTACAACAGGCTTGGTTCTCCCTAATCTTTTGACTCTTCTCCTTCATCCAGTTACTGCACCATTGCATTTCTTCATTGTTCAATATCTGGAAAAGATCGTCTATGCTCAGTGCCTTCTCTTTACCATCCTTCTGCCTTAACCCTCTTACAACTTGACTCCTCCCTTTACAGCTCTACTGCAATTGCCAATTAAAAGTCTATTAATGACATCACTTTCCAATTCACTAGTTTGTTGTTGTTGCTCAATTCCCACCCTCCTTGACCTCTCTTAACATTTGGTCCCTTTGCCCATCCTTTCCTTGGGGTATACTTTCAGAGGTACCATACTCCTCCATTTTCCTTCCTTCCCTCCATCCTTCTGTAGCACTTCATTGTCTTCTGATCTTAAAAGACAGGCTCCCCAAGTACCAATTCTTAGGTCTTCCTTCTACATTTTCTCCATCGACAGTGTCATTGACTATTGTGGCTTTAACATTAACAATCACTGCCATACAATTGCTATCTTTGCCTCTCTACTGAGCTTTAGATGCACAACCCCATCTGTCTCCAGAAAGCAGACAGCTTACAGAGGATACAAAATGTGGCATGATCCTGTAATACAGTTGGGAGCATTAAGACTTAGATGATCTGAAGTTGCTGAGAAAGGCCTAGGACATCAAAAAAAATTGTGTGTATGTGGGTATGATAGTTTTTTTTAAAGCCATACTGATTAAAAGAAGATATAGATCATATTTACAAAAGTTATAGAGGAAGGATGAGTAGCATCCCCCAGAGTAAAATTCTGTAGGTCATCAGCTCCAAAAGGACGGATAGAATTTGGAACTCAAAACTTTAGAAAAAGTTAAAAATTTGATTTAACACATAATCTGGGGGAATAATACATATATTAGAAAAAATAAAATAAAGCATGAATTAACATTGTTGAAAAAGAGATTTTTAAAAATAAATTTCAGTAAACAAAAGGAGAAACAATTCTGTAATAGGAGGCCTGGTGAAGGAGGACCTAACTCTTAAAGTATTCTCAGTATGCTCTGGCTGTCCACTACCCAATCAATACCCTGTTGCTCAAGACACCAGCTGCCTTTTGAGATCCCACAGGCCCCTCTATCAAAGGAAAGAAGAGGAAAAGGCTCCATCCCAGACGAGGCCTTGTCTAGGAGGTCATGTATTATCTGACTGGGTCAGGAGGGAAGAAGGGCATCTCCTACTGTCTCTGCCCCAGATCAAGAGAAGCAATCATATGCCTTAAGGTTGGCAGGAAGAAGAGACTTGAGGGGTTGGGAGTTTGCTTTGAGTATACTATATCCATGAGGTTCCCATTCATTAGTCAATTAAAAGAACCATAAAAGTCGTCAGGAAGAAAGCAGATATCTCTGTGTGCTTTAAAGTGGGAAAGGTAAGGACCTCCCCCCATCATACAACTCCAAGGGGGTATATAATTCCACCATTAGAAGAAACTCATGAACTAACTTAGGTTTTTTTATGTACAGAAGAGGGAAGCAAGACCAATAAATAGTACAGAAAAGTAAAATAGTGTCAAAAGTGCTAAAACTAACAAAATGAGATGAGACTGGCAAAGGAACATAAGGGCAACACCGTTTTTATTTTTCTTGTTCTGTTTTGTTTTTCAGCTAGGTAGTACATAGAGTACCTGGCCTGAAGTTAGGAAGACTCATCTTCTTGAGTTCAAATCCAGTCTCAGACACTTCCTAGCTGTGTTAACCTGGGCAAGTCACTCAAAACTGTTCACATCAGTTTCCTCATCTGTAAAATGACCTGGGGAAGGAACTGGCAAACCATTCCAGTTCCTTTGCCAAGACATCCCAAAATGGGGTCACGAAAAGTTGGTCATGACTGAAATGAATAAACAACAACACCATTTTGTTTTGTGAAAAATATTAGGAGAAAAAAGGGATAGCATCTTTATTTAGGATGGACAGAAGGATAGAGATAAGGCAGAAATACACCATCCTTATTTTGCTTGGGTTTTCCCTGGCAAGGTGGATGGCCTTACCCTTGGAAACAACAGAATTAAAATATCCAAAAGAAAACTGAAATGTAACTAAGACAAGTGAAGAGACACTAAGAATGTTCCTAGGGGCAGCTAGGTGGCACAGTAAATAGAGCACTGGCCCTGGAGTCAGGAAGACCTGAGTTCAAATCCAGACTCAGACATTTAACACTTACTAGCCGTGTGACCTTGGGCAAGTCACTTAACCCCAATTGCCCTCCCTCCCTCCGCCAAAAAGCCAAAAGAAGAAAAAAGAAATAAAGCACCTAGCCTCTCTTGATTCATATGTTCCCCAGTCCAAGTCAACCTCATTCTCAGGTATTGATTGCTAAACATTTGGAAAATAGTAGAAATGTGAAAAATATCATAAAATTAGAAAAAAAATCTCAATTTTCCCCAAAGAAAAGAGAACTTGTCTTTAAACTATAGACCAGTGAGTTTGTCTTCAATTCCTAGGAGAAATTCTAGGCCAGTTTATTAAAAAAAGGGTGGGTGAACATCTCAGTTTACCTCAATTGAATTAGACATCACCTCAGACATCACCCTGGGAAACAACTCCTGTGGACATACAAGCTGGCAATTGTTTCTGCAGGTGCCACAGCTACTGAAGACCCAGAAAGTTCTTACCATCCTTGGCACTGCAAAATCAAAAACTGCTATTATTTTATCAGTGGAAATGACATTAAACAAGAAGTATTTTTTGTTTTTTGATTTTTGGAGGGAAGTTGGGGTTAAGTGACTTGCCCAAGGTCACGCAGCTATTGTGTTAAGTGAATGAGGTCAGATTTCAACTCAGGTCCTCCTGACTCCAGGGCCAGTGCTCTATTCTTACTGTGCCACCTAGCCATGCCTAAACAAGAAGTATTTTTTTTTTTTTTGCTTTTTGGAGGGCAATTGGGATTAAGTAACTTGCCCAAGGTCACACGGCTAGGTTTTTTTGTTTGTTTGTGTGTGTGTTAAGTGTCTGAGGCCGGATCTGAACTCAGGTCCTTCTGACTCCAGGGCCAGCACTCTACTCATTGTGCCACCTAGCCGCCCCTAAACAAGAAGTATTAACACCTGCTTTGCTGTTGCTCCCTATGGACCATGGGACTTTTTTCAGCTGACTTGCAGCTGAAACCTTCCATGTGTGTTTTGTCTTCAGTTAGAATGTGAGCTCCTAGAGAGTAGGACTGTTCTACTTATCTATTTGTATCCCAGCACTCAGTATAGTGTTTTGCACACAGTAAGCCCTTAATAAATGGTTAATTAATCTTGAAATGGAAACAATGAGTACAAAGAACCGGCGAGATTTTATCAAGAAGAGGCCTTGACAGACTAAGCTCACTTCCTTTTTTGGCTGAGTTACTAAGCTGAGAGATGAGAGGAGTGCTGTACAAATCTAGTTCACCTAGATTTCTTCTTTGTTAATGTGAATTTAATAATCAAACACAAACATTTTAATATACTAAGAAGAACAAGAAGAATTGTGTGAGCAACTGAAATATTAGAGTTTGATTTTAGTAAAAAACAATGCTCAAAACACCAGCTGCCTTTGGAGATTCCCACAATTAATAAAATTAATGAAAAATATTTAAGTATTTACTATTTGCCGAACATTGCCATACATGCATACATATATAGGTATGTGTGTATGTAAAACTAAATATGTATATGGCTTAGGTATTACTGTATATCTATATATATAGTTATATATTATATGTAAATATAATATAGTAGTGCATACTATATAGTATAAGTGTCTATCTTTCTCTCTCTCTCTCAAGACTTTTGAAACAACCTGTGTATGCGTGTGCATATTTTAGAAAATGACAACAGATTGTTTTATTTGTTCCTTTCTGCTCTTTTGTTTTTTGTACATTTTAAAATTACTGATGTTCTTTTGTTCATGTTTATCACTGTCCGTTTACATACCTCCCCCAGAGAAGCCTTTGATATTACAATAATATGGAATAAGAGCTGGCTGGCTGGTCAGACTCAAATATTAATTACTAAAGGTTCAATGTCAACTTGGAAGGAGGTTTCCAGGGAGTATCCTAGGAATTTGTACTTAGTTTTGTGATGTTTAATATTTTTATCAATGCCTCGGATAAAGGCATAGATGGCATGAATATCAGATTGTAAATGACACAGAGCCAGGAGGGAGAAAAAGCACACTGGGTGATAGAAAGGAGGATCCCAAAAATCTTGACAGATTAAAGCATCGAACTTAATCTAATGAGATGAACTTCAATAGGGATAAATATAAAATCTTACACTTGGATACAAAAAAATCAGTTTCACAAGTACAAGATGGGGGAATTCTTGATTAGGAAGAAATTTGTGTGAAAAAGACTGGGATTTAGTTGACTACAAGCTCAATGAGTTAGTAGTGTGATGTGGCAGCCAAAAAAAACCTCAACTAATTCAATCTCAAGCTGCTTTAAGAAAAGCATAGTTCCAGAGAATCTGTATTCTGCTCTAGTCAGACCTCAGCTGGGATACTGGGTTTAGTCCCGGGCAACACAATTTGAAAAGACAGTGATGAAGAGAGTTCCCAGAGGAAAACTCAAGGTGATGGGCTTTGAATCCATGTCAGATGAAGATCAACTTAATGAACTAGGGATGCTTTAACCTGGCTGTATATGGGTGTGGTGGGTGGTGATGAGGATAACTGTTTTCAAGAATCTAATGTGGAGGAAGATTTAGACTGGGGTTTGAGGGGGGTGGTTTGAACTCCATTTAGAATTCAGAACAATAGGTAAAAGGTGCAAAATGGCAAATTTAGGTTGAATGTCAGGGGAGGAAAAAAATGCAACTTCCTAACAATCAGAATTATCCAAAAATAGAATGGGTCATCTTAAGAAGTGGTGGATGGGGGCGGCTAGGTGGCACAGTGAAGAGAGCACTGGCACTGAAGTCAGGAGGACATGAGTTCAAATCCAGCCTCAGACACTTAACACTTATTAGTTGTGTGACCTTGGGCAAGTCACTTAACCCCAATTCCCTGCATTGCCGCCTCCAAAAAGCAAAAATTTTAAAAATTAGAAAATAACAAAAAAAGAAGTGGTAGAGGATGCATTCTTGGTGATCTTCAAACAGACTGAATGATGCCTTTTCAAGTTTGATGTAGTATAGATTCTTCTCAGATATCAGTTGAACTAGATGGTCCCTGTAATACACTCCATAACTAAAAAAAAAAAAAATCTGTGATTCTGTTGAAGGAAGGCAAAATTTCTCAAGTCTTATTTTGCTTACATATTCTCTGCCAAAGAGAATGAGCTCTGGACTGAGAAGGAGAGAAGCAAAATGAATAATAGGGATTTAAAAACCAATATAAATTGGAATATAGTAAGAGAACACTTACTGGTATTGATTTTTAAGTCACCAGACCTAGATGAACCACATCCCAAGGGACTGAAGGTTTTAAGTTGGGGGCAGGGCCAAGATGGCTGAGTAAAAACAGGGACTTGCTTGAGATCTCCCTCAAAATTCACCAAATACCTATAAAAATGACTTTAACCAAATTCTAGAGCAGCAGAACCCATAAAATGACAGAGTGAAACAAATCTCCAGCCCATGACAACCTGGATGGTCCACAGGAAAGGTGTGTTGCACCAGGCTGGGAGCAGAGCACAGTGCTGCATGGGCTGCACCAGCACAGACAGGGCCAGACCATGCCTTAGGGGGCTGAATCATTGGCAGTTGTGGTAGTTTCTGGACTTCTCAACCCACAACATCAAAGACAAGATAGGTCAGTGGGAAAACTCTGTGGGACCTGGGTGAGAGAGGAGCACAATATAGCCCCAACCCTGGAGCAGCAGAGGTGGTGGTGACAGTGGCAGTGTCTGCTTCCAGAGGTCTCAGACCACAGACAGTGGGGAGACTAAGTGGCTGATCAAAGGGGGATTACAGGGATCTCTTTGCTGGCACTGAGGCATGATTCTCTTGCTTTATCTTGCTTGGGTCTGGGTCACTGTCCTGAGTGGCAGTCTTAGGGTAAGTGCTGGCATGGTAGAACTTGTGGCTGTGGTAGAGAGAGAATTCTCCTCATAGTTCCAAGGCAGAAAACAGTACTTAGGGTTACTAACTAACCAGAGCACATGCAAAGAGAGGAGTAAACACCTCTCCTTTGAATATACCACCTTGGAAGAACAGAATATTTATAGGTCCCTAGAAGTATCTCTGAAAACAGCTGCACAAAACCCACGAAACTTGGGATAGTACACCTACTCCCACCCCCTACCCCACTGAAAGCAGAGTCCTACCTTGAGTTAGAAAGTCAAGTAATTGACTTGGAAAATGAACAAACAGCATAAAAACTCAGACTACAGAATCTTACTTTGTTGACAAAGAAGATCAAAACATACAACCAGAAGAAGACAATAAAGTCAAAGCTCCTACATCAAAAGCCTCCAAGAAAAATATGAAATGGTCACAGGGCATGGAAGAACTCAAAAAGATTTTTGAAAATCACATAAGACAAGTAGAGGAAAAATTGGGAAGAAAAATGGGAGTGATGCAAGAAAATCATGAAAAAAGAGTCAACAGCTTGCTAAAAGAGACCCCAAAAAATACTGAAGAAAATTACATCTTATAAAAATAGACTAAGCCAAATGGCAAAAGAAGTCCAAAAAGTCAGTGAAGAGAAGTATGCCTTAAAAAGTGGATTTGGCCAAATGGAAAAGGAAGTCCAAAATCTCACTGAAGAAAATAATTCCTTCAAAATTAGAATGGAGCAAATGGAAACTAATGACACTATGAAAAATCAAGAAATTATAAAACAGAACCAAAAGAATAAAATAATAGAAGACAATTTGAAATATCGCATTGGAAAAACCACTGACCCAGAAAACAGATCCAGGAGAGATAATTTTAAAATTATTGGACTTCCTGAAAGCCATGATCAAAAAAAGAACCTAGACATCATCTTTCAAGAAATTATCAAGGAAAACTGCCCAGAAATTCTAGAACCAAAGGTGTAAAACAGAAATTGAAATAATCCACCAATCACCTCTTGAAAGAGATCCCAAAAGGAAAACTCCTTGGAATACAGTAGTCAAATTCCAGAGTTCCCAGGTCAAGGAGAAAATATTGTAAGCAGTCAAAAAGAAACAATTCAATTACTGTATAAATACAATTGACATAACACAAGATCTAACAGCTTCTACATTAAAGGGTCAAAGGGTTTAGAATATATTCCTGAAGTCAAAGGAGCTAGGATTAAAACCAAGAATCACCTACCCAGAAAAACTGAGTATAATACTTCAGAGGGAAAAATGGATATTAAATGAAATAGAGGATTTTGAAGTATTCTTCATAAAAAGACCAGAGCTGAATAGAAAATGTGACTTTTGGTAGAGCCAAGATGGCAGAGTAGAAACAGCACGTCCAAGCCACTCTCCCCCCAGATTACCTCCAAACTATGTAAAAGGGGACTCTGAACAACTTCTGGAACCCCAGCACCCACAGAATGACACAGATAAACTAATCTCCCACTGAGGACAGCCCAGCTGCCCTGCAGGAAGGAACAGCGTAGTGCTCTGGGAACCAGCAGCGCAGCGCGCAGCCCACAGAGAGCCGAGCCCAGGTCCACCTGAGCCACAGTTTTAGCCCCAGGGCGGCCAGGCCAGCAGCCAGCTGGAGGGACCCCGGAATACCAACGGCTGTGGCGATTCCAGAATTATCAACACAGACATGCCTAAGACAAAGTGAGAGGTTAGTGCCCTATGGACTTTGGGACCAGTATTTGGGGAATGCATTGGCTTCCTCCCCCAGGGGCTAGAAGCCAATGAGGAGACACGCCATTTTGTAGTTTTCGGAGGCAGCTCCAGCTCCTGGCCTGCGAACTGTAGGGAGATCCAGCGATCAGTCTTAGGGGGTAATCGCTCTTGCTTTAACCTCCCTGGATCTGGATTGTGGTCTGGGGGGGAGGTCGTGGGGTAGAAATCCAGCTAGCCAGAAACGGAAGTTGTCCCCCTACACGTTTGGGACAGAAGCTCCCCTGTCTGGTGGCAGAGTCATACTGTGGCAACTGGTCCAAAAGTCAAGTAATTAAGTGGCAACATGCCAAGGCAAAGGAAACAAAATAAACAGAAAAATGCAACATTAGACTCCTATTTTGGGGGCAAAGAGGATCAAAGCATAGAATGGGAGGAGGACTGTGAGGTCAGAAGTCCTGCTCCAAAAGCCCCAAAGGAAAATATGAGCGGGTTACAGGCCATAGAGGACCTTAAGAAGGACTTTAAAAATCAAATAAGAGAAGTGGAGGAAAAATTGGGAAGAGAAATGAGAGGGATGCTGGAAAAGTATGAAATGAGGGTCAACAGCCTGACTGAGGAAAACAACACCTTAAAAAATAAACTAACTCAAATGGCAAAGGAGGCCCAAAAGGGCAGTGAGGAGAAGAATGCCTTAAAAAGCCGAATTTTCCAGATGGAAAAAGAATCTCAAAAGCTCACTGAGGAGATTCATTCCTTCAGAAATAGACTGGAGCAAATGGAAGCTAATGACTTTATGAGAAATCAAGATGCTGTTAAGCAGATCCAAACAAATGAAAGAATAGAAGGCAATGTGAAATATCTCATGGGAAAAACCACTGACCTGGAAAATAGATCCAGGAGAGACAATTTAAAAATTATTGGACTACCTGAAAGCCATGATCAAAGAAAGAACCTAGAAATCACCCTTCAAGAAATTCTCAAGGAAAATTGCCCTGATGTTTTAGACCCAGAGGGCAAAATAGAGGTTGAAAGAATCCAGAGATCACCTCCTGAAAAAGATCCCAAAAAGAAAACTCCCAGGAATATTATATCCAGCTTCCAGAAACCCCAGATCAAGGAGAAAATACTACAAACAGCCAGGAAGAAACAATTTCAATATTGTGGAAACACAATCAGAATAGCCCAGGACCTGGCAGCTTCTACACTGAGGGATCGAAGGGCATGGGATATGATATTCCAGAGGGCAAAAGAACTGGGAATGAACCCAAGGGTCACCTACCCAGCAAAACTGAGTATTTTGTTTCAGGGGAAAATATGGTCATTCAGTGGAATAGAGGACTTTCAAGCATTCTTGAGGAAAAAACCAGAATTGAATAGAAAATTTGACATCCAGACACAAGAATCAAGAGATGCCTGAGAAGGTAATCAGGGAAAAGAAATCAAAAGGAACTTATCAAAGTTGAACTATTTACATTCCTATATGGAAAACAATAACTGTGACTGATGATATCTTTCTCACTATGAAAATAATGGAAGAAGGGTGTGTGGTCATATGAATACATATGTGAATGTGTGTGTATATGGTTACAGTTATATATGGATAGAGGGCATAGGTTGAATTTGTTGGGAAGGGAGGATACTCAAGGGGTGAAATTATGAAGTGAGAGAGGAAAGTGGCAAGAGGAGATGGGGAGAGACAGGGTATGGTAAACTATCTCATGCAGAAGAAGCAAGGGGAAGTGTCTGCAGGGGAGGGGAAGAATAGGAAGGCAAAAAGGTAAAATCACATTCTCATTGAATTTGGTTCAGGGAGAGAATGACATACATACTAAATGGGATATCTCACCCTGTAGCAGAATAGGGGAAAGGCGGATGAGAGGAGGGATGATAGATGGAAGGGCATTCTTTGGGGGAGGGGAGGAATGGATCAGGTGGGGGGTGGGCTGGGTGGGAGGGAATTATAAGCAGCCTTGTACAACATATCTACTATGGTAATGTTTTGCATAGCTAGACATGTACAACATATACTGAATTACTTATCTTCCCAGAGGGAATGGGTGACAAGGGAGGAAGGGAATGGATCTGAAATTAGAGGTCTTAAAATTAAATGTTTCAAATATATATAAATACTATTATTAATACTCTTTTGCTTGTAATTGGGAGATAAGATGTGCAGGCATTGGGGCACAGAGATTCACCTTGCTCTGATGGAAAAGTCGAAGGGGGTATGGGAGAGATATGGGAGAGAGCAGATTGGAGGAAGTGATATCTTGTGGGACTGCTATTCTGGGATGGTGGGTAGGGGAAAAACGGGGGAAAAATTGTAACTCAAAATCTGGCGGAAATGAATGATGTAAAACAGAAGTTAATAAAGCATTTGTTTAAAAAAAAAGAAAATGTGACTTTCAAATACAAGAATCAAGAAAAGCATGAAAAGGTAAACAGGAAAGAGAAATCATAAGGGACTAAAGTTGAACTGTTTACATTCCTACATGGAAAGATAATATTTGTAACTCATGAGACGTTTCTCAGTATGAGGGTCATTAGAGGGAATAGATAGATAGATAATGTGTGTACATGTGTTTATGTAGATATGTAGATGTATATATTTTTGTATATATGTGTATATGTATATGTATATATATATATATATATATATATATACAAACACACATGTATATGTTTATACATTTGCTTCTGACTACTCCCTCCCCCAGTCTGCCCTCCTTTCTGTCATCTCCCTCTTTATCCCCTTTCCCTTTGGAAAAGGGACAGGGTCAAAAGAGAAAATAGAAAAAATGGGGGTTGGGATAGGGTGGAGGGAAATATAGTTAATCTTTCACAACATGACTATTATGGAAGTGTTTTACATAATTATACATATATATAACCTGTCCTAAATTGCTTGCCTTCCCAGTGAGGGTGAGTGCAGAGGGAAGAAAGGAGAGAATTTGGAACTCAAAGTTTTAAAAACAAATGTTAAAAACTGTTTTTGCATTCAACTGAGAAATGAGATATACAGGCAATGGGGTATAGAAATCTATCTTGACCTATAAGAAAGTAAAAGTCAAGGGGATAAGAGGGTGGGGTGAGGTGATAGAAGGGAGGGCAGATTGGGGGAAGAGGAAATCAGAATGTATGCCATCTTGGGGTAGAGAGGAGGGGACAGTTGGGGAGAAAATTTGGAACTTAAAATCTTGTGGAAATGAATGTTGAAAGCTAAAACTTCATTAATAAAAGAGAAAAATTTTAAGTGCTGAGTCTTTATACCTGATCTTTCAAAGAACATGGCAAAATAGAAGAACCTTCACTAGAAGGAATTTAGAGAACTTTTCAGAGTCCTAGAAAAACTAGAAAATGACCAATATCTCCTAAATTTTAAAAAGAAGAGGATAGAGGCTGTAAATAACAGGCCAGTGAGATTGACTTTGCTTTCTGACCAAATTCTAGAAAATATAAGTAAATGAATGTTTAATGAATACCTAGAAAGGGAAAGGGGTAATAACAAAAAAGTAGCTTGTTTTCATCAAGATCAGGCCATGACAAGCTAACCTCATTTCTTTTTTTTTTTTACAGCATTTCAAAGTTTCTCAAGTTATTTCTTTGTGTGACAATATCACACACCCACTCTCCCATATTCCAAATATCATTATTATCTTTCACTCTTCCCCCTTTTAAATATAATATTTAATAAATTAATTTGCTCTTTAGTAGTTCTTTTCCAGTGTCCAAGAAGTTAAATTCACTTGTTTTTGGGTGGTGAATAGGAAAGGGCATACATTCAAATAAACAAAGACATTTCAGTTCAGTTCACTGGTTTTTCAGTTGTGTCTGACTCTTCTATACTACTATAGTATCTTTGCTTGCCATTATCTAGGCTTGACATTTCTTTCTCCAGCTCATTCTGTAGATGACAAACTGAGTCAAACAGGGTTAAGTGGCCTGACTAGGCTTGTACAACTAGTTAATGTCTGAAGTCAAATTTGAACTCACAAAGAAGAATCTCCCTGAATCCAAGCCCAGGGCTCTAGCCATTTTGCTTTCTAGCTGCCTGCTATGTAAAGAAGGTCCCTTAATTGTATTTGGAACAACTATGTTGATTTACATATATTCTTTATATATATTTTTTCAAGTATATTATATCAATGGTACAGTGTTAAGCATAGGACAGTGTTAAGCTAAGCACGCGCAGCTCTCCAGAGGATTGCTGCTGTGAACAGTTTTAAGGTCATGATCACACAGTATAGTGAACTCTCTATTTATTTATCAGTAAATTAAAGCAAAACATTCATAGAAACCAAAGTATAGCATTCACAATGTTATAATATAACAACTTATCAAGTGACAACACAGTTTTCACCAAAGTGACCACATAGTTTTAAACCAAGTACAGTCATTCAGTAAGTCCTTAACTCAATCATCCTTAAGGAGCAAGCTTCCTTAAGGGACACAAGATACAAAGGTCAAAGTTCTCTAGGTTACATTGTCTTAATCTCTCAGTCAAAAAGGCTTCTTTCTTCTTGATTGGAGATTAGTTTCCAATTATCCTTAACTCAATCATTCTTAAGAGGCACAAGGTACAGAGTACAAAGTTCTCCCACCCCTAGGCCACGGTAAATCATAATCTTCTCAGTCAGCATTAAGTACCCCAGGAGAGGTCTTTTCATCTTGACTCAAAGCTGACTCCCAGATTCCATGGTTCCTCTTCCATGGATCCAGTTCCCTGGATCTACCCAACTGTCACCTGAATTCACAGGCAGGCAGTTTCTGATTCTTGGAAGACAAAGCTTAACAGAGGCACAATAACATTTATACATATTGCCAGAACCATCATCAATTCACTATCTCCCTGTGAAATCAACACAGACCCACCAACAAGGTCTGAGAACTGAACACAAATCATCAGTATGGTCCCAGGACCTCTGAAAACCCTCCTCCAGGACTTCTGTATGTAGACAACAAGAAAACCCTCTTTTAGGGCTTCCAGTAAGGTGTCAGGGCTTCTGTATAAAGTATCATAAACAAAAATCAACACAGACAGAACAGAGTGCCGGCCTCCACAGCCATTCCACTTCTCAGTTCTGCTCTCTCCCAGCTTGGGCTTCTCCTTAAATATGGTCATTAGTTCCTCCCTGTTGCATCTCTTCCTCCCATTGTCAGTTTCACAAGTTCTGTTTCTTAATAAAAATTTGATATAATCAAGGGCAAGGCTCAAAAGAAACTTGAACTGAAACAAGGTGCTAAATAATTAAATAACTGAAACAAGGTGTTAAGTATTTCTTTGCTTGCCATTACAGATGGATGGATGGAAGAAATAATAGTCCTTGTAGCTGTCCATTTTCTAGATACTAAATGAAAGAAGACAGTCATACAACCACCACAGAAATGGAAAACCAAAACAGCCTAGATCAAGATTAAGCCAGACTAGCCTTAGAGGCAGGATAGGTGGAACAATGGAGAGAGCACAGGATCTAGATTTGGGAAGAACTGTGTTCACTTCTTGACTTCAGGTACACTTACTAGTCATGTGGCCCTGGGCAAGTTACTTAACTTCTATCTGTCTCAGTTTCTTCATTTTAAAATGAGGATTATAATAGCAGCAATATCCCGGGGTTGTTGTGAGGACAAGATGAGGTAATATTCATAAAGCACTTTGCAAAATTTAAATCACTATATAAATGCTAGCTCCAATGATTATTTCCTTTTTTGATAGGCTTGCTAAACTAGTAGATCAGGGGAATATTGTAATTATAATTTAATTGTATTTTAGCAAAGCATTTGATAAAGTACCACATTCTGTCCTGGTGGAATTAGATAATATCCCGCCATCAGAGCTGTTTGAAAGGCCAGACTCAAGGTGATCTTAATGGTTTGATGCTACCATGGAATGAGCTTTATACTGTAGCAACCAAGGAATATGTTGCATGTGGGAGGCTGTGACATAAATCTATAGTTGCAAAGTATCTCAGAAGTAATCTAGTCCAACCCACTTGATTTAAAGATGAAGTAACTGTGACCTATAGAGTTTAAGTCATTTGACCAAGGTCCCACATGGAATGAATGTCAATGCAGGATCTGAACTCCAGGTACTATGAATCTGAAGTCAGTACTCCAAGTTCAACATACTTTCCACTGCACCATGATGCCTCTATCCCCCCCCCCCCCCAGCAATAACTTGAATAAAGGCACAAATGGTATAATTATCACATTTGAAAATGATACAAAATTGAGGTGGTTTGCTAATACACTGGATGACAGTTTGTATCCAAAAGAGCTTAATAGTCTAGAATATCTGGTTGTATATAATTATATGAAATTTAATAGCAATAAATTTAAAGTCTTGTAGTTGGGTCAAAAATCTACTTATACCAAGTACAAGATGGGAGAGATGTGATTAGACATCAATTTTTCTGAAAACAAACAAACAAACAACTAGGTGTTTTCTTGGATGGTGCAACAAATATGAGTTAACAGTGTGATTCAGCAACAAAATAGAACTAATATGATCTTGGGCTGCATTGAGTGACAGATTCCAGGAATATGGAGATGTTAGTTTTTATATACTTTGTACTGGTCAGACTGTGTATAAATTGCTGTATTCAGTATAAAGGACATTAACAAGATACTGAAGAGGGAAACATAGAAAATGTCCTTGAGACCATGTCAAATAAAGATTGACATATGGAGGATCAACATGTGGAATGATTAGCCTGAAGAAGAAAAAGTAATGGAGGGGAGTAAGGGAAGAGCTAGGGAATGATAGCTCTTTTCAAATGTCAAAAAGATTCAAGTGCTTCTGTTTGAATCCAGATCTCAAAATTAGAAAATGTATATTTACACTGATATTAGTGGGAAAAAGAACTAATAGAGATGTCCCAAAGTAGAAGGGGCTGCTTCTAGAAATGGTGAATTTCCCCATCTTAAAGGACTTCAGGCCAAAATTGGATAACTATTTGTCAAGTAAGCTGTATCATGGATTGTGAAGTGGATAGAGGTTGGACAAAACGGCATATGGGAAGATGGATGTGTGTTGAACAAGAAGTTTCTTCCAACTTGGAAATTCTGGGATTCTGTGAAGATAACCAACAAACTGAAGTACTGATATATATATATATATATATATATATATATGTATATATATATATATACATATATATATATATGTATGAGTACAGGAAGACAGTTATCAGAAGCTGAGGGGTTCCCTCCCTTGATCCTGGGTAGAATTTGTGCTGAGCATGCGCAAGGTTATGCTAATATATGCCAAGCTAGTAAAACAAGAGTAAACACCCATAGCAGGACATGTATAGGATTGATGTTTGAGTGACATGCCAGATAAAGGAGGATTGATTTTGTTGTTGTGTTATCTAAGCTTTGCATCTCCCTCAGAGGCTTGTACAGTGTTTTATTTTAGTAGGCGCTGGAAATGCTTGAATTGAACTTTATCCTGAAATGTTGATATATATTTTGTTAATTATTTATGTTTATGTTCATAAGGAATCCCATTAGCACTTATGTACAACTTTCCCTAGAAGGTCTAGGACAGGGGTAGGAATCCTGGAGCCTTGAGGCAATATGTGACCCTTTAGGTCCTCAAGTGCAGCCCTTTGACCTGATTCAGATTTCACAAAACAATTCCTTTCATTAAGGGGATTTGTTCTATGAAGTTTGGATTTGGTCAAAGGAACACACTTGAGGACCTAGAGGGCCACATGTGGCCTTGAGGCTGCAGGTTCCCCACCCCTGGTCTAGGAGAACAAAAGAGAAAGGACATAGGAAGAAGGCTTTTTAACATCTGTTACTTTTTTTAAAACACCTTTTACTAGCAGAAAAATGAAATTATACTTACTCAAAATCTGCGATGTGTTTTCTTTACAGATAGAAGAAGGAAAAGCATCCTGATCAGCACTAAATTAGGGATTAGAGAAATATTGGTAGGAAGCAACATGTGGTAACAGAAAGGGAAATAGGTGGCAAGTCCCCAGGAAGCTGGTCTGGGGAGAAAATAAAAGATTTCCAGATATTTACCATGCCAGGCAGGTGACCTGGGTCCCTCCTCCCTAGTCCCCCAAAATATTTTCAGACATTTATTATGTTAGGATCACTTAGACTTTAGAGCTCCTTACCCTCAAACTCTAAAAGACTATGGTAGCCCCTCCATCTTCTCCTTTCTATAGGCCTTGCCCCAGTAATAAGAACCTAAAGATCAGGGAGTTACTCCCTTAGTAGTTTGCTAGTTGAGATATCAGGAAGAGGATGGCCTGTTCCCATTCACTGAATGGGGGAAGATGGTACTTTGAATGGATTTTTTCTAAAGCAACATAATTCCACACAATGGTTAAGTTCTACAGAACTCTCACCTGGAAGCCTATCTTCCTTGCTTCCCTGTCTTCCTTTTTATTGCATCCCTGCTCCTTCCAATACTTACTACCCTCATTCAGAGACCATAAACTGCAGTGACCTATCTAGCTTTTGTTTCAAAGTTGCCAAAACTGTGTTCTGATTCCTGCTCCATGGCCCTATTCATTTAGGTCTTAGTTAATCTAATTAAGTACAGTAATATTTGTCATGATGTTTGTAGTCAGTCAAGTCATTCAATACGCATTTATTGGGCATCTGCCATGTGCCAGGCACTGAACTAAGTCTGGGAATATTTTTTTTAAGAGAAAAGCCAGTCCCTCCCCTGAAAGAGCTCACAGTCTAATGGGGGAGATAATATGCAAACACTGTACAAACAAAGCATATACAAGATAAATAGAAAATAATCAATGTAAGGAAGGAGCTAGAAGGAAGAGGGATTGGGAAAGGCTAGCTGTAAAAGGTCAGATTTTAGCTGGGACTAGAAGGAAGACAGGAAATCCAGAAGGCAGAGATAAGGCAGAGAGAATTCTAGGCGGGGCAACAGTGAAAATACCCAAATCAGAGAGATGGAAAATCTTGTTTGAAGAAGAGCAAAGAGGCCAGTGTCAATAGATCCAGGCATACATGTGAGGCTGGGGGGAGGGAGGAGTGAGGAGTATAAGGTGTAAAAAGACTGGAAGAGGGGGGGTTAACTTACAAAGGGTCTTGAATGTCATAGGCATTTATGGTTGAGTACAAATAGATTAATAGGTTGCTTTGAGATAACAAAATCATTCTAACAGGCATTCTGAACATAATACTTAACCCAAATGAGTGACTCTGATGAAAGACATTTCTAATGCCTTGGCTGGATAGGAATGTCTTGGGGCGTGTCTCACTTCTCATACCAAGCAGGCATCCATTTATTCCATTTTCACACAACACTGGTCCTTTTCGAAAAGTCAAATGGTCATAGCAACACAGATTTAGGGACAGAATGGACCCCAGAGGTCATAAGAGTTCAATGTCTTCATTTAACCAGTGATGAAAATGAGCCCTCAAGAGATTAAGTGACTTGCCTAATGTCATTCAGCTAGCATGTGACAGAGTAGGGATGCAAGTCCATGGTTTCTGACTCCAAATCCACCCCCTCTTTTCCATGTACTCTTGGAAGAGGTCTCGTGGAAGAAAGACTATGCCATCACTTCAGATGATCTAAATCTACAACCACACCCACCCCCTTTTTTAGCAGTTCCAAAGTATCAAGATGGGACATTTTAGAGTTTGTGATGAGTGGATAAAGAAGTCTGCTGAGGCTCAATGATGAGAGTAATAGGAGTAAGGGGGTCAGAGTAGCTATACCAATTGGAGGTAGAGGTAAAGCTTCATTTATTCTCCAAATGATCCTTGTACTTGTTTCCCATAATACAAAGCACTGTTCATTATACTTCAGGAGACATTTAACTACTACTCTCCACCAGCAGAATTCACTTGGCCTCCTCTTATATCTCATGTCCATTTACCTATGTTGTCTGGAATCTGACAGCTTCAATTCATGCACAGTTACATACTTTATCTAATACAGTATTAAATAATCTTGCAATTCTGTCAGTGTAGGTAATGCTTGCTATCAATGCAGATCAAAACACATCTATGACTTAGATCAGTCTAAAGGAGATTTCAATTGTTTTTTAGTCTTCTTTGATTACCCTACTGAATACCCTTTGATTACCCTTCATTACCCTATTTGGGGTTTTCTGAACCAAGATACTGAAATAATTTACCATTTCCTTACAGATAAGAAAACTGAGGCAAACAGGGTCAAGTGACTTGCCCAGGGTCACACAACTAGTAAGTGTCTGAACTAGATTTGAACTCAAAAAGATGAGTTTTCCTGACTCCAGTCTAGCATTTTGCTTACTATGCCACCTTTTTGTCCTCTGTGGAAGATAGAGGTAAATAAAGGTGAAGTGATTTGCCTGTAGTCATAGATTGAGGCAAGATACGAGGCAGGATCAGAACCCAGGTGTTGATGAAAAGCCCATAACTCTAGCCACCTTACCTCTAATTTATCATACTCCATTAGAGGCAAGTCTTTCTAACAAATACACACACATCATTTTTAAAGCTCCTTTCCATTTGTTTCCTTCTTTCTCTTAGCACTTACTTCTCTGATAACAGGACTAGCCAGCTTAAAACATATCTTAATACCTATTAAAATAATTGTACTACAATAAGTGAAGAAAAGACAGCATCAGCAAGTCAGAATTCCCAAAGTCACATCTAATTATGCACCAATTGTAGAAATTCTTCAAAAATGTGGACTGAAATCTTTGCATTTCAGCCTACAAAATCTGGGGCAAAACTACTCTTGCAGTGAACACTGAACACAGAACATCCATTTTAATCATATACACTAAAGAAATTTACTGGTTTCAAAGTCATCTCCTTAAAAATAGAATCTTCAGTGAAAGAATTGGAGTAAACAAGAATTATCATTACCATGGGGTCTTTGAATAAAATTCACATGTTGATTACCAAATGTGTGAACAAAATAACAGAAGATTTTTTTGTGGTGAGGTAGAAACCTTGGAACAAATCTTAATTTATATTAGGACACTCCTAATAGCAGTATCCCACACGGGAGGTGCCAATTTTATTTATTATTCCAACATCAACTGTCATAATGTTTTGCAAAAAAACAAAAACCAAAAACAAACAAACAAACAAAAAAACCCAAACCAAAACCCCCAAAGGCAACTCCTTCTGAAGAAGCAAGAAGAAAAGAATCAGTAGATTGACATAACTAGCTTACACCTTGTGAATTCTCCTTCAAAATACTAGTAATTTTGATTTATGCAAGTTTGTGCCCATTCCAATATAATTAAGAAAGCAATTCACTCAGGTTTCTTGAGGCAATGATTTCAAGTTACATTAATTGATTGAAATTGGCTGCTCTCATCGATCCATATTGGATGTTTTGCCAACCCAGACAAGTAGAAGTAGTCAAGAATGACTAAAAAGCATAGCAGAAATGAGCACTGACGTGGAGATGGGGAAAGAGTAATTTTCCAGGTGATAAACTTTGCCAAATACCAGAGTATATTTAGGAGAGTGATATCTAATCTCACTATAAAAAACCAAGGTGCAAAGCAGAACAAGAAACCATAGAGAATCAGCAAAAAGTTGGAAACAGTTAAGAAGTAAAGAAAGGGAGAAGAAAGCAAGTTTTAAGAACTGAAATAAGCAGATTACGAAGACCTGCATATTGCTCAGAGACACAGACATCAAAGTAAGTTTTTTTTTAAAGAAATCTTGGAGCTGACCCATGATTACCATCTAATGCTTGGCAGCTGCAATTTACCAGGCATTTTCTATAAAGAAGGTAGTGTTGACTTATTTCCCATCTACTCATTGCTAAAAATCAATTTCAATAGAGAGAAAGAAGAGCTAAGATTAGGGTATCACTGATCTAACCGAATAGAAGAACTAAGATTATGCCTAAAAATGAGGACCACTCAAAAGATTAAAAAATGTCTCTTCTTAGAAAAAGCACAGAAGAAAGATTGTGAATTTACAAAATTTTATTTACGACAAAACTGAGAATGCCTCTCTCTTGGACTCAGTAAAAATTGGTTATTATTTCATCCATAGAAACTTACTTGAGAATGATATTACCATCCTTTTTAAAGAAGAAAGAATGGAAAAGGTAATCATTTTTAAAAAGTTGGAATGTCACAGCAGAAAGGTATGGCCTGTGGAGAGAGAAGAGCCGAGTTCAGTTTCTACTTCTGGTGCTTATGACTTATGTGACTTTGGCTTAGTTACTTAACCTACATGGGCCTCAGTTTCCCTATGTATAAAAAGGGGGTTGGACTGGATGGCCCCAAGGTCCCTTTGAGCTCCAGCTCTATGATTCTGTGGAGAAGATTTCAAAGCGGGTATCCACTTTCTCATCACAGAGAGTCCAATGTACTGCAAAATATTGACACATCTATGTCATATGTTTTTAAGTTAACTATGAACTCATTACAAATAGTCCAAACTAATGATTTAATTTATGCAAAAACACTGGACTTAGGTGTGTTTATAGCAGTGTTTCACAACTATGTGTTGACTATTGAATGACTAGATTGCATAATGACCTATACATTGAAAGAATAACAAAGAATAACTGGGAATCATTGGTATCTTAGGCTAATAAAATAAGAGTAGATAATGAATTACTGAGCATCTCTGTCTTGGCCTCATGTTGATTTTCTAAATATTAGTATAAATGACAAACTGCTATTCCTAACATTAATAAGGATTCAATTATCTTTTACTTTCATGAATGACTTTTTTGTAGATTGTTTTATGAAATAACAAGTCTGTTTTCAAAGACAACTCTGAATTTTTAAGCTAAAACTAGTTCAGCCCTTGTCTCCAAGTACTGTTAAGAAGGTACCTACTATCCTCTTTACCCACTGCTTTCTGATCCTCAAAGACAAGGTGTTTTGTTTTTTTTCCTGAACCTTAGGAAGAAGGCACAAGATCTAAAGGGTTTATTTGTAATTCAAGTCTTTAGAACAAATATCTATCCTGACAATTAATAGAAGTAAGGTTTTTATACTTTGTGACAACCTGACATCTAAAATGTAAAAATAAATTAAGGTTTAATTCTCATTATAGTGTCAAAAGCAGAAAGTATGCCTCTGGTGATTCTCATTGGCCACAAATATGTTTCTACATTTTTATAATGTACATCTGTTTTTAACAGTCTTTAACTGATTGGACAAATTAAAAACCTCCAAGTGACTAAAAACAAGTAATTGAATGAAATTTCAAGATTTAAAGTTTCCCCTTCTCTTCTTTGGAAAGACCAGGAGAAAAATAAGTATATATAAATCCTATTAGATAGATGAATCCACCTTAATACGCATCACCATCATGGACCATACACAAATTCTCTAACAAATATCCTAGCCATTAATTTTGATCACCTCTATTATAAAACACACTAAAATTAATCAATATATTTGCATCAAATGGTACTGTAATGATCCAAAATACTCAAAGGAAATCACTGCAGAATTACCACCTATTCAGCATTCATTCACATACTTAGATGCCTCATCACTAGCTGATGGGGGAAGGAGGGGGGATTAACATAGTATTTCTACAATTATGACAGCTGAGAGCTTTCACTTTTCAAGTCAAAGAAATTATATGGAAGAAGCAATTTTTCAACTAGTCTATGTTCAGACTCTTTAATTGTAGTCTTTTAACAGTCACCAGTCATCAATGCTAAGGGATATACAGCATGACAATATATTGTGACACACTGATTTATGTATGGGGTATGGTAGGGGTAGGAAAGGAGGGAAGAGATTATATTTCTTCCTAACAGTGCTGTAGGATCTAATACCAAACTAGTAAATGAGGGTGATAAAGAATTACATGATGCTTTCAGCACCAATAGAGTAGCTTACTACAAACATATCCCAAAAGTGTGGACAAACATTTCACATGCCTTGACTTAACCATCTCTAGGTAACATTTTAAGAACTAACCAAACTGGCAGGTGTTATTCACCTGCTTAATCCAGATTAAATAACATAAAAGAATTTTGGAGGAATAACCAAAATATTCAGTTAGTAGACTAGGTCGAAGGTTAAAGTCCCCCTTCTAAGGTCTAATTACGTGGGTTTTCTTTCTTTTTTCTTTTTCTTCTCTCTTTTTTTTATCTCCAAGGGACACCTTAGCGGAAGCTATCAGCTCTGACAGAACACCGAAATCCTGGCAGTGAACCATAAATTGACCATTACCATAAAAAGGACTGCTAAATGAGAAACCATGTGCTCAGTATAAAACTAATTTCATGCTTTCAAAAGCACACAGTGGCTTCTAGCAAGATAGTGGCCCTGGGACTTGCAAAGACAGATTGGCTAACACAAATGGTTTGCTCCTGATGCAGTCTGCTTAGCCAAGCTTTACATGTACTGGCAGTAAATGGGAATTCTCGAATCTTCTGTCAAACAAATGCATACTTATCTATAACTTTAGACCCGACAGCTATAAAACAGCTGCCTCATAAATAAATTTAGCAGGGAAAAAAGAAGAAAAAACCCAAGAGCTATGCTAGTTTCCAATCAAATAAAAATAGATTTTTCCCTACAATCTCTCTATTTTAAATAGACACTTAATAAGCCTAATACAATTGTGAACATGTCACAATAATTGTCAACACCCTTCTCTTCCTTTAAAATATTTTCTGAGCACGTAAGAATTAGATTAGATTTTAACAGACAAAAAGCAGGGGGTCTGCAACAGTTAGAGGCAGAGGCCAACTTTCAGCTCACCATCATCCAAGTGGGTTTTCAGCTGCAGGTAAAACTCTTTTTTATAGGTACTAGTGCCTTATGTAACATTAAGTTGGGCCTTCCTAAAGTATGATGATTTAGTAATGCAACTTCCCAGGCTAATGTCAGCACCATATTTACATTAAAGAAAATAAAACTTGATGCATTTAAAATGTCATATTTAATTAAACTATGCTTGTGCAGAAATGCTTGCAATTCTATGCCTTTCTCATAAAGAAAACCATCACTGGAAATAAATTACGAGAGGTTGCCTAGTGCATAACAGGTCATAACTTTTAATTATTAATAATGTCAGGCTTAACAAGATGATAACTCCAGTATGTAATCCATTCCATTTACTTTCTTAGCTTGTGATTACCACAGGTTCCCTCTATGTTTTTCATGTCAAAGATACTACAGATTGCATGCAGTCTATAGCCTTTTTATATACCTGGAGCACATAATCATCTTGCTAATTACCTACTTTCTATAATGATGGTAAATCACATAATATCAGTGACTTGTTGAAAAATGTTTAAAATGCAAAGGAAGTCACCTATTGGTAAGATATCCTCTGCAAATAGCTAGCAGTGAAGGAACAGAAAGCTTAGCCCATAAATTCAGGAGTTACTTTTAAATAAAATCAAAAGAATCACATATTCAGGGATTCACTTTTCCCCTTCTTCTCCATCCGTGCAACACAGTAAACACAAATGATGACCCTACAGAATTAACAAGGCATAGAAAAACATCTCAGACAGACATCTCAGGGCGAGTCAGCCAAGTTTAACAATAAGAATAATAATAAAAATGCTCACCTCTACTAGGAAGTCCACTCCACATTATGGCAGCACCCCTTCAACAGCTTAAATAGCAACCAAGTTGGATAAACCAAACTTCCAGTATGTGACCAGTCTGATGCCCAGTCCTTGCTACAGAGCTTTGGCTTCAGCCCTGATCATCTGTGTGACAGTGCAATGTTATATCAATGCAGCTTCAAACCTTCCCAGACACAGGCTTATTGCATCGCTCATTGAAAATCCTTTACACGCTGGCAACATTTTAGGGAAGGACAAGCACACTCTGAGTCATTTGTAAAGAAAGCAAAGCAATTTCAGTCCTATATCTTCATGTGTACTGAAAGGCGGGAGCACTGTCAAGCTACAAGTCTGAGGTGGATTTATGCAGAGAAGCCGGCAACCTATGCCTTCATTATCAATGCATGAAATCAGCTACGGTGATCACATTCAAGCAAACCATCAAAAGGAGATGATTGTGAAAGGCTCCAAACACCTTCTCCCACCACCCCCTCCACCCCCCAAGGAAGGATCCTCCAGTTAAAGTGTGCGAATGTTAAAAATAGCTCTGCCTTTTCAACAATGAGCAGGAGACAGAAGAAATCAGTAGTCGAGATTAGGAGGACTTATGATTGTAAAGGCTGCAAAAAAATCCAAAAAAGCTGTAGGTTACTGAGCCTTCTGTACAGACAAATGAAAGCAGCAGAGGCATTTACATTTATGATAATGGAAAAAAATCCATATATTTGACCACAGATGTCCATTAAAGAGTACCTTGTGTACGTTTTTACTAAGTGCTTGTCTTTAAAATAAATAATGATAATTTCATAAGTATGAGGCAATGTAAACATGGGTCAATACATTGTCTTTTCCCAGCAAACTAAGTTCTTGCATACAAAAGATTTCAGTGCATTCTGTGGCACAGGATACAAACATGCAAGAAAGGAATATGCAGATAGATTAAAGAGAAAAAAATCCCATTGCTCACCCAATCCACAGATCTGCCCCTTACACACACACACACACACACACACACACACACACACACACACACACACACAGCAATAATTCACACTTTTACTTTTCAAAGCATTTTCTCTTTCTTTATTCAATTGTAAATGCATTAAGCAGCTAGTAATCTTTACAAAAGTACAAGACATATTTACCTCCCAGAAAGTTGCAATAGAAATGACTATTGAGATTATTGATTCCATTGCATGTGTACCTGCCTCCCCTCAAACACACATACACATATATTCCCCCAAAATAATATGTTTTCTAATCAAAAATCACAAAGCTATAGAAATGAGGCTTTATCAACTAATATTTCCAAGAAATACAACAAGAGTTTGTTTGGAGAACAGCATGTGTTCTGCATTCTCGATGGGTTTATCCATTCAGGATCTAATATACAAAAAGCCCTTTCTATTCGGGGAAAGTTCTCAAAATCAGTGTATATTGTATGGCTCTAAGCAACATCCATAATTGTTTAGTGCAGTATCCCTGTGATATCAGTTGGCCTAAAAAGTCTATGTAGAGATAAACACATCACAGCTGGTTTTCAGCATACTAGAGATCAGGGGCACTTTTGATCATGGCAACCCCTAAGGACTAGGGTAGAGACAGCTGGATTTTGGGGAAATAGGTAAAATTGACTGCCAATAAGTCAAAGACCCTAGCTGAGAGACTGTGTGTCTCTCACACACAGAGAAGATCATCTCCTCACAGAGGGAATGATAGAAACATACTCTTTGCCCAGTTTCTATCACTGTTCTTCAATTCCTTTTGCAGCGATTAGCAGCATTGTACAGAAAAACAAGAATCATGCTTTACCTAGGTAGGCTTTGTACCTTCCCCAGTGCCAACCATCGTGCTCTACACATAGTAGGTCCTCATTCTCTCTCTCTCTCTCTCTCTCTCTCTCTCTCTCTCTCTCTCTCTCTCTCTCTCTCTCTCTCTCTGCAGTTACAGAAGGGTTACCAATCAACCTCTAGGTCTATGGCAGGGTTGGAGAGGATAGCATCTGAATGGTATAGACTGAGACAACTCTGTGTCCTAACAATAACTCATGTTTATATTTCACATTCATGTCAACAAATGATTACCTTCACACTCATTTTGTATAATCGGTAGTCTCCCCATTACACAGATAAGGAAACTGAGGTTCATCACCCTCATAAAAATTGCTAACAAAATCAGTTTTTGTCGGACCTGAGATTTAATTGCCGGTCTCCTTTTACAATATCATGGTTGACCCTCAGAAAGAGAAGGACATAGCATGGCATACAGCTAATTTGTGGCCTTGGTAAGCCTCCCGACCACCACCACCCACCTCCAGTTTTAGTTATGAATGTTAACTGGAACTAATTCTGCAGTTAGGACAACCTTGAATCCAATGAGTTTATGCCACTTTTCCTCTATCATTGATATAGCCTTGGTTTAATTCGGTATTTGCTTAGTTATATGTTATTTATGAAGATCTATGTTGGTTTTGAGTTGAAAGTTCCTAGGAAGTAAGGATCCTACCAGATGAGTTTTTGAAGATGACAATGATATTAATGCTGCTGTTGCTAATGACAACAATGCTCTCTAGAGTTTAACATGGAAAAGAAACATTGGATTAGGAAACTCACAGGGATTATAGAAGCCTTTTTTAGGAAAAAAAATGGATCACTGACCTATGAGTTGAGAATCTGTATTTGAATAGGTGTGTGTTTGCTCAGAGAGGTCTTCTGACAGTAGCATCATCTTTCTAGGTTGGGTAGAACGGAGCAGACTGAGGGTTGTTGCCACAATGTAAGGAAAAACAAGGAAGCTTTGGGGATTTGGCAAAGAAATCATACAAGAACAGAGGAATAGGAATGTCAAAAATCATGGGAGAGAAGGCAATGCAAGAAGCCATTAGGAATGAATAGAATAATGCAAAATGATAGGGCATAAAAAGAGATAGGAGAACATCCCTATGAAGAGGTAAAAAATAGAACAGGACGGAATAGAAATGCAAAAAGTAGTAAACTGAGGAACCATAGCAATGCTCAGAGAAGAACAAGAAGACACCAAAGAATCAGGATGCACAGTGCTTTTCTTGGTCTAACTTTAGGAGATCAGGTATTAACAGCTCTACACATAACTAAATCAATTTAGGAAGAAAAAAAGGTAAGTGCTATGTATGATAAAGAAACTTGGAATACCTGTAAATGAATATAAACATAGCTAATAATAAAAAGTATACAAATGACTTTAAAGGAGACTTTAACAAACTCATAGATGATAAGGTCACAACAGCATCTTAAAGATATTTGAAATATCAAACTAATCTCTGAAGATATTGTCTCACCAAAACTTATTAGGAGCCTTGGTTGACTATTTGCTAGTCATTGGTCTGATCCATGATGGCATCTGAATAATCCAAGTTGGTCTAAACTTCTACCATTAAAATGCTTATTTTCATAAATGATGAATGAACACATTTTAAAATGCTACCATCTTTTAAAATTTATTACATGATATTTAATACTACAAATGGTCTCATGTAATGTATTAAATTACAACAACCATTAGCTGTATCTGCAATGTAAATTCATGAGGAAGTGCCAGTGTTAGCATTTGTGAAAAAGGGAAGAAAGGTGGCGGCTTCTGGGGGCACTGCTGAGTGGAACAGAATGAGGCAAGACTAGAGAAGCAATTGTAGGATACAGGAATGCCTTGGGATCTTATATTTCTCACTTGCTGGCCTTCACCTTCATTGTATCCTGAATAGTTTTCAATCAAGTTACCTAAAATGTGTTCAATTGCACAACTAAGGTAATATGGTTCCCAAAGTGTCCAGTCTATTCTACCACAACAAAGCAAACAATTCCCAATCCTCCATATTCTAAGAGGAAGAATGTGTGTGTGTGTGTGTGTGTGTGTGTGTGTGTGTGTGGCAGTTGTAATGGAGCTCATAGTCATGGTGGGGCACTTGATCCTGAAAGAGAGGAACAATGGAGATGACAGCAGTATAGGACCAAGGCAAAGGATTGAGAACAGTCATGCTACAGGTACAGGTAAAGAATAAGGCATGGGGATGATGGGCCAAAAGTGGACCCTTTTAAATTTCAGTAGTCTGGGTTAAGCTTCAGTTTCCTTGTCCTAATTATGATTTACCATTAGCCCAAAGGAAAGCTTCATGTGTTCTTAAGAATAGTTTATAAAACAAAAATAAATCTTTAAAAGAAAACACAATATATAGCATCATGTCACTTTCCTTCCATAGTTTCCAGGAAGTAAAATATCCATTATTTAAGCTTCACATTTCAAAATTTTAGAACCAAGGAAGAATGTCAATGGCCAGGATGCCCATTTGTATGTTTAACTAGACTATGTGAATGTATTCCCTTTCTCCCCCCAAGAGCTCACAGAGACTAGTATATGCCTTGATCAATGATAGTCAAATTATTCACCCGGAAAAATATATCGTAAGTTCAGACAAAACAACACATCTGTCTAAGTAACAGTAACAACCTTACTGTTGTTATATACAATACCTTTCTTTTAAGAATACTTACAACGTAATTTTGGATTTTTTTTAATGGTGGTAGGAGGTAAGGGTTAAAATTCTAAGAAATCACCACATAGAATCACACAGAAAAACAGCATGATATAAGAACCTCAACACAGGGGATATAGAATTAAGGACCCCATTCATCACCACCACCACTGACATAAAACAACTTAATTTAACACTAAATTGTTCAGCACTAAATTGTTCGCAGCACAATGAACAAGGAAAAATGCAGAGAGAGTGTCTCACTAAAGGACCTGATGCTAAATGCTCTTTTTTCCTAAAGAGCCATGGATTATTTTTTTTAACTTGGAACATCTCACTTGTGCTCTGGGCCCCTTCTCCCTGCTATTGGGTTCTCTAGCCAAAGAGGAGATACACTGGTGAACCAGTCCGGCTGAGTACAAGTGATGTCATAGAAAGGACACTAATTCTTGCAGTCAGAGAACCTAAGTTTAATTCTTCCTCTGTAGATTGCTATCTTACTATATACTATATACATAGACAATGCATAGAATACTCCCTATCCTAACTGTATTTTCACTGATTGTCCCCCATGACTGGAGTCTTTCCCCTTCACCTCTAGACTTCCTTTGCTTCTTTCAAGCCTCAGCTAAAATTCGGTTTGACCAGAAATTAGAAAGAAAGGAAACACACATATTACCGTACCTATTATAGGCTGGGCAGAGTGCTGAGTGTTTTACAAATGTTATCCCATCTGATCCTCACAACAGCCCTGGGAGGTAGAGGATACTATTATTTCCATTTTAGAGATGAAGAAACTGAGCTGGACAGAGATTAAGTGACTTGCCCCAGGTCATGTAGCAAGTCTTCCTGGTTCCAGGCCCATCATTCTATTAGCTATCCCAGTCAGCTGCCACTCAAGAAGTCTTCTCTCATCCCCTTCAAAACTTGTGCCTTCCTTCTGAGATTTTCTCCACTTTTTCCTGTCTTTATTTTGTTTATACCTAATTCCTTGCATGTTGTCTCCTTCATCAGACTGTGAGCTCCTTAGGGGCAGTGACTTTTTCCCTTTCTTCATATCCCCAGTATTTAGCATCATACCTGCACATAGGAGGCATTAATAGATATTTCTTGAAACACTGACCTGTGCCATCTCAGGAAAGATGCAACTTCTCTGGGCCTCACTTTCCTCACCTGTAAAAAGGAGTTGGACTAGGCAGCCTCTAAGTTCCCTTCTGGCTTTAATTCCAGGCTCCTAGGTATTTCCCCTTGGTACACTAATTTCTGAGGTTACACTGTCCATATTCTCGTCATAGCATGGAAGCACATCTAAAGCTACATGCCAGCTCTGGCAGATCCTGCCAAGCTGTAACATCTTTGAAAACAAGCCTGGCCACAGATCATTGTCTGAAGACCCATCTGGCTAAATGAAAAGAGGGTTATCACTGAAAGGTTGGTCACCAGGTGATGTATTTTTCTGGACAAAACAACTCATAAAACCACCTGCTGTGCCAAAATAGTGGAAGGAGTATTAATACAGGTAAAGTCACAGATCTCAGAAAAAATGTCAAAGCCTTCTACTTACCCAAGTACTGTTAAATGAAATATTCAAATCGAGCTGCGGTTTCATAGATGGGGTTCTTTCATCTAATGAGGTAAAATGAAACCCAATCATGCCTGCCCATCCCATACAACTGTTGCTCATGTCCTCCTACAAGTTCCCTACCCACCCAACAAGATGGAGATCCCTATCCTGGGTTTCTTGTCATCTTCAGTATAATAGGGGGCACATAGGCTACCCATTATTTATGCCTCACATTCACATGTTCAGTCCATCTTTTACTCCAGTACTTCATAGTTCCTTGTTTGTTATTTGTTTCAGGCTGCTCACAATGACCATAGCCTTCCCATTGACCAGAGAGTGATAACTCAGTTTTCAAAGATCAAAAAAGGTTCCTTTAATGATTCCAAACAATTGCCATGACAGAAAACCATTCGATTTCAATTCAGTTCAACAAATAATTGCAAAACATATATGCTAAGCACCAGTCTAGGGGATGGAAGAAGGTAGAAGAGTGTCAACAGGAACAAGATAGTCCCTGCTGTGAGGAAGTTTACAATATCGTAGAAAGGATAAGACACAAAGGCAAAATAACTGTTGTACACATCAGACTCTATAAATTCCAGGAAATACAAGTGCTCATGGTTCAGTGCACCACAAATAATAAAGTTTACACTAATATACAAATATCTAATAATCACATGCTATTGGGTCACTATGAGAAAAGCACTGGCTTCATATTGTATTTCTGAAGGACTTGTATTTCATAACACAGGGTATGATCTAGATTCCCATCCCACTCAGGGATCCCCTCCATAGCATCCCTGACAGGTGCCTCTGGACACTTTCAGAGTGTGTGGTTGTTCACATGTGCCCAACTCTTTGTGACTCCATTTGGAGTTTTCTTGGCAGAGATACTGAGGTAATTTGTCAATTCTTTCTTTAGCTTATTCTACAGTTGAGAAAACTAAGGTAAACAGGATTAAGTGCCTTTGCCTAGGGTCACACAGCTAATAAGTGTCTGAGTACAAATTTGAACTCAGGAAGAGAAATCTTCCTGAGTCCAGGCCTAGCATTCTATCCACTGAGCCATTTAGCTGTCCTCTGGACATTTCCAGGGGATAGCAAACTCACCTCTTTGTGAGAGAGCACGCTTGGTGGCTGAACAGCTCTAATTTTTAAAAAGATCTTCCTTATACTGAGCTGAAGCCTTGCTGCCACTAACTTCCACTCAATCATTTGTCCTAATCCCGCCCTCTGGACCAACAGAGAATAAGTCTATATGCACTTCTAGGTGGCAACTCTTCAAATATTTGAAGGCAGCCACCCCCACACCCCTCCTAGTTCTCTCTTACCAAGCTGAACATTCTGAACATTCCAAGTCTCATCACCTGCTCCTCACGAAACCTCTAACCAACCTCGTCATCTTCCTTGGAAGTACTCCTGCTTTTCCATGTCCCTTCTAAAATGTACTACCCCAAACTATACACAGAATTCCAGCCATAGCATGAGCAGCCTACCTACAGTGTGGCTATCACCCCCTTGAATTCACAACTACATATTAATGTGGCTTATGGCTGAAGTAGCTTTTTAGCAGCTGCCTCACACTTCCAGATCCCCTTTATATAAATGATTGTCAAGCCACATCTCCCCAATCCCATATTTACCCAATTGATGTTTTTAAACTAAGTGCAGGACTCTATGATTATTCCCTAACAACTTCCATATTATTGCTTTTGGCCATCAGGCTTTTCTGGATACCAATTCTGTCATCCAATAATATGTCAACTGTCCCTTGCTTCTTTGTGCCAGAGACTTAATAAATATGCTTCCTACGACTTCATTCAATCTACACTGTCTGTCCTGTTTGAAATGTCTTATTAGAGAGATCCCTTGGGCATGCCACTAAAGACCTCACTCTGAGGCTGGCATCAGTCCTTTAAAAATATTCATCTTTATAAACTCTTTTATTTAGTTTTCCTTCTTCCCAGTGTATAGGTCTATAAAATGGTTGACTAGAGTTGAGAGTTCAAATCTTGGCTAGAAAACTAAAAAAAAAAAACCAACTAACTGATTGGGGGCTTCAAACTCACAATCTTTGTTTCACTGGCACAACAATCTAACCTATTGAGATGCTGGCTATGAAATAATTGCTTAGCTTGTGAGAGCCACTGCATCATCACTCCATGTTGCATATGTCTAAGGTGTCCCCCACACTTTCTCTTTTAGAACATCAAATCTTAAGGGAAAGGGCAGGTTTGACTTGCATAGTACCTAGCACAGGCAATTATCGTGGGCACCTGAGCCAGTCTTATAGGGTATAAAATGTTCCAGGGAAAGGAAGCAGCACATAGAGCAGTGGAGAAAGCTATATTAGCTCTTGTACACCAATGCATCAGTAGCCAATTGATGTTTTAGTCCCCAGATGGTGCTAATTATTGTCTAGAAGTATTAACAAGGCCTTCAGACATGACCAGCTTTCTCTCAGGACTTGACATCCTCCTCCAACTTGGCCCTCAGGATATACCTACAGCATTTTGTTCTTAGTGAATACACAATAAACATCAGATTAATAAATAAGTTTCCACAAGGGGTGAACCATATCTAGGGGTGTGTGTGTGTGTGTGTGTGTGTGTGTGTGTGTGTGTGTGTGTGTGTGTGTGTTTGGGTTCTATACAATCGAAGATGTCTGGAATGAAGTGGCCACTATGATATTAATATCAGTTTATCTAGCTATCTATATAATATATGTATTATACACATAATGCATACAGTTATCTAATACACGTATTAGATTTAGAAGACTATGCAATATATTAACATCATGATAACATATATTTACATCTTTATAAAACACACAATATATATACATACACACATATACATATACATGTATATACATAAATAGAAAATACATATACATAAATATATGTTTATATATACATACACATAATGGCCTAGCATGATCAGGTTGTTGAGGAAAATGAATAGGTTTTAATCAAACTTTATCAATTATTTTATAATTCAGTTAATGGCATTCCACCAAAGTAGTATTCCTTGGTTACATGAATAAAATGCTCACTACACATGTTAGGGATGGAGAGGGAAATAAACATTTAAAACTAATGGTTTATTGAGGCAGTGTGGTACAAGGGGAAAAAATCTAGAATTTGAAAACAGGAGATCTTAGTTTGGGACTTGGCTCAGACCTTTACTACCTGTGTGGCTTTGGGCAAGTCACTTAACCTTGATGGGTCTTACTTTCCTCATCTATAACAGGAGGATGTTGGATTAGATGACTTGTTAGGTGCCTTCCAACTTTAAAGATGAATTATAGTATCTTGTTCTTCTTATAAGGCAATATTGTGCAGTGGAAAGAACACTGGACTTGGTGTGAGAAGACCTGGGCTCAAGTTGTAGACATGCCACTTAACCTTGGTGCTAGTTACCAACTGACCTTGATTGTCATTCAGTTGTTTTTTCAGTTGTGTCTGACTTTGCATGACTCCACTGAGGGTTTTTGCCAAAGATATTGGAGTAGTTTGTTATTTCCTTCTCTGGCTCATTTTGCAGATGAGGAAACTGAGGCAAACATGGTTAAGTGACTTGCCCAAGGTCACACACCTAGTAAGTGTCTGAGGCCTGATTTGAACTCAGGAAGAGGAGTCTTCCTGACTCCAGGCCTGGCACTTTATCCACTGTGCCACCTGGCTGTCCACTGACCTTGGGTAAGTGACATATTCTTTCTGGGACTCAGTTTCTTCATATGTAAAATGCAGATGCTCAATTCCTATCTAATTCTAAATCTATAATTCCATGAAACCTTCATCTAGCCATGATTCAATCAAATACAGCTTAACTTCAGTTAAGTTCACCTATAACTTTTCACTGACATATTAATTTGAAATCATATCATTTTAGCACTGTTCATTTTTCAGGCAAACAGGAAAAAGGTGAGAGAGAGAGAGAGAGAGAGAGAGAGAGAGAGAGAGAGAGAGAGAGAGAGAGAGAGAGAGAAGTGCTATACTTGTATTTTTTCTGGAAGAATTCATTAATGAATCTATCTCATATTAAGAAATATCACCATTCTCTGAAATGATGTCCTTGTGCACTCTGTACTTATGGCATGCTTATGGCACCACCTTGTGGCCATTTCCTAGTATTAACATTTGAGTTTATTTCAAAAATGAAAAAATGATTGGCAAAAGAAACTCTAGGATGAATTTGGGATTTTGAAGCTATGTGGAGAGAATTGTGAAGAGTGGAGTCTATGGAGAATGTCTATGGAGCCATAAACCTTGTCCAACAAAAAGAATGACAGAAAAAACTATGTGAACACTAGAAAAGTAAAGAAGAGGTGTACTCCAAAAAATAAAAGAGGGATGATGGAGGACATTTATTTATTTGATAAGCATTTATTAAGTGTCTACTATATGCCAGGAACTGTGCTAAGCACTAGGGATACAAAAGAGGCAAAAGACAGTCTTTGTTCTCAAGGAGCTCATGGACAACAATATATATACAAACAAGTTATGTAAAGATTAAATCTGAAGTATTTAATAGCGGGAAAGCATTGGAACTAAAAGGGATCAGAGGCTAGGGTTTTAGTTGGAATTCAAAGGAAGTCAGGGATGTCAGTAATCAAAGTGGATGAGGGATACATGGAATGCAAGAAAGAAAAAGAATAACATAGATTTAGACCTGAAAGAAATCTTAGAATACATCTAGGTCCACCACCTCATTTAATGGATGAGAAAACCAAGGCCAAGATAGAGTGAATAACTTGCCCAAGGTTATAAGGGAGGTGTGTCACAGAACCAAAATTGGAACCTATGACTTCTGATGCCCAATCTAGCATGCTCTGACGTGTTTTGCTGTCTTTAAGAATGCCATCCTCAAAAGTGAGAAACAGAAATTCTTTCAAGAAATTTTGGGCCTTTTTACTTAATTAGAAGGGCACCAGATTTTCTCAACTACAAGGAAAATAAAATCTGGGTACTTAAGCAAATATGGAACTGAAAAACTACTATTGAGGCAGAAATCCAAAATGAGTAATAAATGTTTAGTCATTTTTTTCAGTTGTGTTTGACCATCCATGACCCCATTGGGGTTTTCTTGTCGAAGATACTGGAAGTAGTTTGCCATTTCCTTCTCCAGCTCATTTTACTAATGAGGAAACTGAGGCAAACAGGGTTAAATGACTTGCCAGGGTGACACAGCTAGGCCAGAGGCCAGATCTGAATTCAGAAAGAGTCTTCCTGAATCCAAACCAGGCACTCTATCAATTTTACTACTAGCTGCCCAAGTAATAAATATGAATTCAGAAATATGAAGCAGCCTAAACTGATAAGCAAAAAAACTATAAAATAATGTCAAACTTAAGGACAACTTTATTTTCCTTCCTTCATTTATCTCTCTTATTTTTATCATTTTTTAAATAAAGAGATGTATGACAATCTCAATACAAATAATTATAACTCACATATATTTTAAAGTACGTAAAGAACTTCTCTCAAATGAAGCCATGTATCATGATAGATACTGAGAGACTTGGAAATTAAGTCTGGTCTCAGTCACATACTTAATGTATAACCCGGGTCGGTCACTCACCTTCTCAGGGCTTTAGTCTAGATGACACTTCAAGGTGCTAAATTGTAGGGAAAGTGCCAACCCCAACAGAAGGAGGAAATTTCCTATTATTTATTTAGATGTAATCACAAGTCTAGTCCCTATTCTATCCTCACAGTACCCCTGAGTCAGGTGGTGCAAGTATCACTATTCCCTTTTTACAGATAAAGAAATTAAGACATAGACAGGTTAAATGATTTGCCCTAATTTGCAGAATGTCAGAGGAAAAATATGAACTGGAGTTGCACTTGCCTTAAACTTTACCATTCTTTCCAATGCAATACAATCCCATCTTCCTTTTTTTCTTTATCAACAAATATCTTCCTTTAGGATCTTGGGGGCAGGACCTCCTCACTTTCTCTCCTCTTCATAGATAAAAATCTATGTCCTTTGTTCCCTACCAGCACCATACATTTCTCTCACTGATTGGCTAACAATAGGTCCCAGCCGAAGCATCACTTAGTTGTCTTTGTTTGGGCCCAGACAGCTCTGAGTGAAAAAAATAGTAAATGTTTCTGTTTGCCCAGAAACCCTAAGGGTCTTCCCCTACAAATTGACTAATTGTTGTTGTTATTGTTGTTGTTGTTGTTGTTGTTGTTAGATAAAATTCCTTGGCCCATTTCTTAACTACCCTTAATCACTGAATGGGTATTTTTCTAGTTTTGACTTAGGCAAAACTAGAACCTTACCTTTACAAGGCCAAGGTCTCCCACTGCATCTCCAGTCCTCCAGATTTATATCTTGACACTGGATCCAGATGGCTTGGGAAAATAAAGTGATGCTGGTGACCTCACACAGCCCTCCTTCAATTCATTTACAAATGAATTGGAAAAATCCAATTCATTTGCAAGTCATGGCACCTTCTAGATGTCATGGTCCTCTTCTAGTACAAAGGACAAACAATAATAACAACCTCTATTTCCCTAATTAATCAATGTACTAAACTCAGTTCATCCATTTTGTCCATTTTTTTTAGACAATTTGATTTTTTACTTTATTATCCCACTATGCCTTTTCCTTACAAATTTGAATTTGTAAGCATAATGACACTTTTAAGTTGATATAAACTAATGGTATATAGTGAACGTATTATAAGCCATAATACTGATCAACCACTATTTTACATAATTGGCTACTTCCACAGAAAGATAAGGTTTTGCTAACTTTAAAAAAATCATAACTATATGTTTTGTTTGTGTAGTTTAACCATATAATTCCTAAGACAAGGGGCAGCTAGGTGGCAAAGTGAATAGAGTACTGACCCTGGAGTCAGGAGGACCTGAGTACAAATCCAGCCTCAGACACTTAACACAAAACCAACCATGTGACCTTGGGCAAGTCACTTAACCTCAATTGCCCTACCATCCCTCCTCCAAAAAAGCAAAAAGAAAAATCTAAAAAAAAAAAAACAATTCCTAAGACAAGAGTCAAAGATGAACGTATCAGTGCTAAAACAAGCAGTTCTTCTTAGGTACCTTCAACTTAAATGAAAAATCATACAATGCACAGGGAGACATAAGAATATTATGATGTGTACACATGTGTTTGCCAGTGGGTGTGTTTCCAGTGCCATGTGCTAGTTTCATGTTGCCCAGCAGTGCTCATCCTAAATATTATTCCATGATAAACTAATTGAGTATGGAAGGGAGGGGAGGAGAGGAAATGTATGGTGTCTATAGGGAACAAAGGACAGCAGAGGCTTAAAAAATGTTTCCCCTAAACACCTGATGGTGGTACAGGCTCTGGAAACCCCCTTGAACTCTCCTGGAATTTCCCCACTTGATCTGGTGTTAGTTGAGGCATCTACCCATTCCAGTAATCCTCTCCACTGGCCTTTCATTGTAGCCTAAATCCAATCTCCCTCCATTCTCTTACCTAGGGATTGGGATTTCCTCCAGTTACTTCCTATCCTTGATCCTATCTAGACCCTATTCCCATCAAAATCCTCCCTAGACCCCTTATCCAATCACCCCACACTACTTGGTCAACCCTAGATCCTTCCCACAGTCTTCCTGTATATAAGATCTATCTTGTTTCCATGAAAGTGCTCAGATTTAATCTGGTCAGCTTGTGTTAGCAATATAAATGTTTAGATTCCTTAAGAGTCTGGTCAATATGGCATATCTTTAATAAACTTTGTCTTTGACTGAGAGAAAGCTTGGATTGAATTCATTCAGGCAGGCCCCACATGTCCTTATTTCAGGGAGCCAGCAACCCTCAACCTCAACATACCAATTGGATATTTATTTGATTTAACCAACACCTTCCTCCTTGAAGAGTCAACCCCAGGGAAGGTTAGATCATTCATTTACTCCTTGATATTAATTGTTTCTTTAAAAGTACATAACATCCTTGATTTCCTCCTCACTTATTTGGATTTTAATTTTGGGGAAAGAGGCCATTTTGGAACCAGGGACAAATGGGAGTAGAACATGTCTGTTTGGGATATACAGAGCAAAAGAATACTAGATAGCTAGTTATCAGGGGAAAAAAGGAGAATTTTGGTCTGCACTTTGCAGTTTACCTTTGGCCATGGAGATAAATGCAAAATACCAAGGAAATTCATCTCTATGCTGTTTGGGGACTTGGACAGTAGCACAAGTTGCCAATGTCAATGGGCCTTTGAAGATTTCTGGGTAGAATGTATCTCATCTGGAATAAGAAGGAGAGTCAAAATAGATGCTGCTATTATTTCAATAATCCTTAATTCTTCTCACTCTCCCCTTCCTACTACCTCTTGCTACAGGTAGGCTTCAACATTACAGACAAATTTACTGTTACTTGTGCTAGGGTGATAGAGGATGCTTTAAAAAAAATTAAGCATTTTTCAGTAATTGACCTATTTGAGTGGGTAGTAGTAAGGGTACGTAAAACAAGGGGTACACAGATAAGTAAATAAATATGAAGTTTACCTGGAAGAGTCAAGCAAAAGAGGGAATAAGAAAAGAGCTTTTGTAAGATGGCATTTCCACTGATTCTGGAAGGCAACTATGGGTTTCCAGAGGTAGAGATGAAGAAGGAAAATATTCCAGGAATAAGGTACAGTCTTTGCAGAAGCATGGATGTAAAGGGTAGAATGTCACATCTGGGAAAGAGCAATTAAACCAGTTGGGCTAGAGCAATGAGTGTGTGAATAGGTGCTATGCATAGCATGGCTGTTCTCATATGAGTCATAGTACTTCAGTGCCAGAAGTGTCTATGTCCCTAAGTACATATGTACCTAAGAATTTAAGTATCTAATTACCTATGTACTTAAGTATTTATGTAATTAAGTACCTATATGTCACCTAAGGCTGGTAAAAGGCAGGAGTTATACCAGATAGGCTCTATCTCCCCTATTCAAGAAGCTGGTAGGAGAGAAAAAGGAAGAGGGGGAGTAAGAAAACCATGAAGATGGGGCCATTGAAAGTTATTTTTAAAAAGAGTTTATCATTACTGACTTAAGTACCCACACCTATATGAAGCTGGAGCACTAGAGAAGTCTGGCCAGGAGGGAAGGGCCCACTTCATTATCACTGTGCATATGAAAAAACTAACTTCATATAATCCAAGAGTTTCCTACTTCCCCCAAACAAATTCACCAAAATTCCTAAAAGCTAATTTTTCCATCCATGTCCAAACGTGTGATAGTGAGGGACTTCCAGTTGCTATGGTATAAGGGTCCAAACCTCCCAACTCCAATCGTTTTTTTTGGGGGGGAAAGGGGGAATGGGGTTAGGTAAAGAATCTTAGATGTGTCCCTGAAGGAATTATTTGGTGTTTTTTTTTTCTTTATGAATCTAAATAAAAATATGCCAAAGTTTTATCATCAGAAAAAATGATATCTATATACCTGAGTATGTACCTGCCTATGTACATGGGTAATCAGTTTGGATTAAATTGAATTTGGGATTGAACTGAACTCGACCAGTTTGAACTGTTTTTGATAGGACTGAACCAATTTAGAGTGGTTTGGACAGAATTAGCCCAGTTTAAATTGGTTTTAACCAAACTGAACTGGTTTAGGCAGATTTCAATCACTTTGAATTAGACTGAAGTAGTTTAGACCAGATTAATTTGAGCACCTATCTTAATTAAGTACCTAAGTATATAAGTATTTAACTAAATGCCTACATTACTAGGTATTTAACTGAATGTCTACTGTTGCTAAGCACCCAAGTAATTGAATACCAAGTACCTAATTTCCTATGGTACACAGGCACTTAATATGTTTCTAATTGTCTCTATGTCTAAGTACTTGATTAGCCTTGATTATGTAATTAAGTACCTAAATAACTTATTACTTTTTAATTAAATGATTGATCACCTTTTAATTAAGTACCTTTGTACCTAAATGACTACTTATTTCTAAACCTAAATAGTTTAGACCCTTTTAAACTGGACTGAACAGGTTAAAATTTGACTTTTAACGAGAACCAGATTAAAGCCTACTGAATGAATCTGAAATGGTTTTGATGTATTTGAGATGGACCAAACTAGCTTAGACCAGTTTGAACTGCTTTGGATCAGTTTGAACTTTGACCTAAGTATGTTTAACTCAATTCCAATGGAACTTGGTACTTCAGTATCTAATTAACTGATTACCTAAGTACCTAAATCCTTCTATATCTTCTTAATTAACTGATTGCCTAAGCGTCTAATTACCTAATTGTCCTAAGTACCAAATTACCTTTTACCTAAATTCCTATGCACTTTAGTAACTAAGTACACTTCTGTACCTAAACCTAAACAGTTAAGACTCCTCTGAACTACAATGGACAGGCTAGCACTAGACTTTTGATTGAAACCACATAAAGGTGAACCTGTTTAGACTAATTTGAATAGTTTCAGCCAAATTTGAATTGGATTCAACAAGTTTGGAACAGTTTGATCTAGTTTAAATTGGTTTATACCAGTTTTAACAGGATTGAACTAGTTTAGATAATGATAGGCCATTTATTTAGCATATCTGATTCCACACATAGAAGTGCATAAAGAAACAAACAAATAAAATATCTAAATTCCTTACTACTTAATTACCTTTGTAACTATATATCCAAATGCCTCAATATCAAATTACCTAATTAACTGATTGCCTAATTACCTAAGTACCTAATTATTTACCTGTCCAAGAACCTAAATAACTGATTGCCTAAATACCTAATTTCTTCTGTCTCTAAGCACCTAAGTTCCCTAAGTATCTAATTAACTGATCACTAAGTAGTTAATTAACTAACTAAGCCCCTATTGCCTAAGTGCCTAATTAACAGATTACCTAAGTACCTAATTTTCTAAGGAGGTAGGCATTTACTATGTCCCTAATTACCTAGGTACTTAACTTCTTTAATTACCTGATTAAATATTTAATTAACAGATAGTTTAATTACTTATATACTTAATTACCTAATTGCCTATGTCTTTAAGTAACCGATTACTGATTACTAAGTACCTATGTACCTAAGTTCCTTTGTAGAACCTGTTTAACCAGATTAGACTAGTTTGAACTAGACTGAATCAGTTTGGATGAGCTGAAACCAGTTTAGGCTGATTTGAGTCAGATCAAACTAGTCTGAACTAATTTGAACCAGTTTAAGACAATTTGAATCTAACTGAACTGGTCTGAACTATTTGCACTGGTTTAGACCAGTATAAATGGATTTAAACCAGATTAAGCCTGTTTGAACTAGTTTAGATTGGATTTAGCCAATCTAAGTTCAATCAGTCAGTTCAAGCTGATAAACCACTCATTTCACATATGTGAATACATAAATATCTCACTACACAAATACTGAAATACCTAAATACCTAATTACCTATATACCTTAGTACCTATGTACCTAATTACCTAAAATCCTTAAGTGCCTATGTTCCTAAATATCTAAGTATTTGGTGCCAAAGTACCTAAGGACTTACTTCTCTGAGCACCTGAGTAATTAATTATATAAGTACCTAAATAACTACACCTAAGTACATAAGTACTTATATTCCTAAATATTTTATTACCAAGGTACCTATATTTCTACACCCCTAAATAGCTATGTAACTAAGTGTCTACCCAATTAACTGATTGCCTAAGTATTTAAATATCTATGGTTCTAAATATCTAAGATATATACCTATTTTACCCATATACCTAAGTTCTTAGTGTCTATGCAAAGGAACTTTACATATTACAAATTTTCTTACACTGGTCACTGACATATTGTGACACTAGGTATAAAAGCAAAAAAGTAGAAATGTCCCTCCATTGTAAACTTTTCATGCATGCCATTTACATTAACTTGTCATGGCTAATGATAAAAATACAACTAATTCTTACAGGAAAGAAGGAAAATAGCAAGTCCATGAATTGTTGACAAATTTCTCATCAAGGTCAATTTTTTTTTTTTGAGATATTCTCCTTTCACTAAAGTCATGTGTGCCCATGAGGGGAAAAAAACAAAACAAAACAAAACATGCTAACAGTTATGTTTGAATTTGACACATTTTGTATTACATAGCAGAGATCCACACTTAGCATCTTCATGTAATTATGACATTTCCCCTTGAAATTATTATTTATTCTTTATAATAACATGATAATATTAATTTGTGAGCTTCCTGTTGCAAATATTTTTCTGGTATATATTTTTTTCCACTTGAACACCATAGTCATTTCATACATAACACAAGTATGCAAGAATAAATTATTCTATAATAACAAAAAGAAGATTGTGTGAGGGTTTTTAAAATTATTGTAAAATAACAATATCCTAGAACTTAGAAGTCTAGGCCTTTGAGTGGCCAGCAAATATCATGAAGGTAAAACAATATAAAAGAATTATGATATTTCTTAAGTGGCAAGTATTTTCTGCCATGATTAATCAAAGCTCAAGTGGAATTAGACTTAATTTGAAATATCAATTTCCTCATCCTTATTTCCAGCTTGATTTTCATATGTAGACAACTTTCATTTTAGTTCAACGGAGCTTAACATGAATTGTGACGTAACATCACACAGTCTAAAACTGTTTACATGGAAATACCACATATAATGCCACATCCCTCTACATGCAGGGAATTCCTACATGTAGTATTTTCACTTTATCATGCTTCAAGTACAGGCTTCTGTACCTCAGGCAAATGTTTATTCAACTAGAATTTACAAGTATTTCATAATTTAAAGAAAAGGTACTTATTTATGACTCCTACTTAAACCTAGATATGTTTTCTACATTTTGTAGTAGTCTCCAAATAGTCATATCTTTGTTTGTTTTTGTCCTTTCACACTGCCAACTGGATAGCCATGAAGAAAAAAGCACTTTCCCAAAGGTAAGATAAATGTCCTAAGAAAGGTCAGCGATTATAATAGGAACACCAAAACTAAGTAAGTTCTTGCTTCTACTCCACAATAAGTAAAGGCTAGGAGTGGGGATAGTTGGGATTGACCCTCTGGAGGTAGGGTGTATATTTTGTTAAATTAGTTCCATTCCACTTCTGTTAGATCAATAATCATTATACTGCTAGCAACTCAATAAAGGAATAGAATACATGAACAGTGTTTTTTTCCCCTTGCATGATATAATCATATAATCACTTTTTAAATATACTATCTACTGGAAGTTATTAAATAGAAAATGGATTAAGAAAATTTAAGAAACTCAAATTTTTGTGAGAAAAAGAAACGATGTCATTTGTTCATTTTGGAAATATGCTTCAAAAGTACATTAGGAAATGTTCACATACTCTTTGAATACAGGAGAGTTTATGCTCTGATGTACAAATTGTGTCAGACATTGATAATCAAAAAATGAAAAGTGACAAATTGCTCCTGAAATTTTACCTTGGCAAAGGAATATATCATCTTTTGTGACCATTGTTACAAAGAGAAAAATTCATCTTTCCTAAAACCATTTTTTCTAATAGTAAAGATCCACTCACCCATGGAGACAATGACCTCTTGACATTCCTACATACCTGTACTTGGGCCTACCAACAGTGACCCAGGGCTAGATGAATGTGCAGGGACCTTTCCGTCATTCAGTTGCTTTACCCTCTTCAGGTGTGATTTCCCATTGTAATGTACTTGAGCCTGAGCTGCAGAGTTCAGCTGAATGTTGCACACATCACAGAAGGAAAAGAGAATTTTCTTTTTTTCTTTACTTAATTGAGAGTCAGGTCGTTCATGCTTTGGTCCTTTTTCTTCAAAACCTCGTAGAAAGGTAGCCATATTCATAAGTCCATCTTCGAGGCTGTAGTCAGGACTTAGAGGACGCTTCATACCTATAAAAAGAATACATGGTCCTTGAAATCAGAAACTGACTGACCATTTATTCTCAACACGTTTAAATTTTAAAATCACTATATATGTAGCCAAATTCAGCAAAAATTCATCCACACCACCCAATGCCAACTGTTAAGGAATATTTATTCATTCAAAAACCTATATTAAGTGCCTACTACATACAGAATATAGTGCTAGGGAATGACAAAGCTCCTACCTTTTTGGAGCTAGAGGTTCCCTAAAATAATAAGATACATACAAATAATTATATACATAATATTATACAGCAAGTGGTTTTGAAATTTATAAAATATAGCTATTAAGATCACAGAATTTCAGAGTTGGAAAGGGTTTCAGAGTTTAACCAGAATTTGAGAAGAGATTCCCTATACAACATAACTGACCAAAAGGGAGAGCAGGGAAGCGACACTGCTACTACTCTGCCCTCATCACTTCACATCTGGACTGCTGGAATAGTTTACAGCTTAATCCCCTTGCCTCAGGTCTCTCTCTCCAATTCATCATTCACTAAACTGTCAAACTGATCTTCCTGAAAGTTAGGTCTGACCAAATCACTTCTCTAGTAAACTCCAGTGGCTTCCTTTTTACCTCTAAGATCAAATATAAAACCATCTGTCTTTTAAAGTCCTTCACAACCTGGTCCCTTCCTAACTTTCTAGCCTTCTTACTCTCCTCCATGTACTTTGTGATTCAGTAACACTGGCCTCTTAGCTGTTCTTTGCACACTAGATAGATAGATAAAATATTCAAAAATCTAGCCCTCCAAAACTGTAAGCTACAAAATACCACCAAAAGCTATATTCCTATGAACCCACATGTAAGAACATGCAGTCCAAGTGGAGAAAGGACCACATGTGGGAGGAGGAAAAGGAAGAAGAGGGGGAAGGGAAAGAATAGGAAGAAGAAGGAAGAGGAGGTGGAGGAGGAAGAAAAAGTAGAAGAAATTTTGATACCCTAGTTTGATATTCAAACCAGAAAGTAAAAAGAATTTGGAGGGAAATGGAAAGATGGTACATAAGTCTTGTATAGATGGGAAAATAAAGGAGTTTACTTCATTCTGAAGCTAAGGTTAACAAGAAATGATTGCATGGGGCATTTGGTGAGCCCATATTACACTGTTCATGATAAATACTTTAAGAAAAGACCAACATAGGAAGAATAGCAGTCTATATGCCAAAAGTTGTTAAAGAGAAGATAAAGAGGTCTAAAAATTCTATAAAGAATTTATTAAAAAACTCCACAGTAAAACTATATATATATATACATATATATATATATACATATATATGTGTGTGTGTATACATATATACATATATTAATACTCAGTGACATTAATGTATATATGACATTGGCAAAAAAGTTTTGGAAAAATGGTTTGGGAGTAAAATATGAGAGGTCAAAGGTTTATATTCCACACAAAAGCCTCCTAACTATATGTTATAAATTCTTTGAAAAAAAATTAGAAATACTGAATGTGGCAAACACCAAACTATATTATAAAACCGAAATTGTGCTTTGGCCGTGTTTTAATGGACAAAAAAAATGACTCATTATTGATGTTGGAGCCATTCCTGAATCAATTATTTATGTGCAGTTTAACTTAATAGAGGAAAGATTAAAATTAACAGAAAGGGAGCAGAATATTTTTAAAAGACATAGCATGAAATTTACATGTAATTTGACCTAGTTAAACAAATCATTGATATTAAAATATGGGGAATGGGTGGAAGAATGGACATTGACATGGAATACAGGAATTTTGTACATATATGTAAGTAATGCAAAGTGATTTAAAGAGAACAAACTTAGCTAAAAGTACCTAAGATTCTACTACCAATACCATTTGAAGATGGCAGAGTAAGCAGTAAATTGCCATAACTCTCCCATATTCATCTCCAAATGACCATAAAATAGTGCCCACCAAAAATTATTGAACAACAGAACCAGCAAAAAGATGGAATGAAACAATCTTTTAGCCCAAGAAACTTGGAAGATCAACAGGAAAAGTCTGTCTCACTTGAGTAAATGGGGAGCACAGTCCAGGAAAGAAAGCATCCCAGCAAGCAAGCAGCCAGTCCCACTTCAGGGAACCAGCAGTAGATCTCCCCAGTGTTGTGGAGCAGCAAATGCCAACACCAAGACCCCTCCACATGCCTCAGCATAGACAGGGGGAACAGGCAGACTCCAACTCTGAGAATTGTCACTTGTCCAGGGCAAAGAGGCAACATCAAGCCCCCAGATTCATGATTCAGTAAAGCCCCAGGCAAACAGGTAAACACTATATGAATGCCTAAGCAAATAGGCAGTCACCTGCTCAGGGCCCCTGCCTCATGTGCTTTAGCATCACCCTGGGCAAACAGGCAGCCATCTGCAGCCAGACCACCATATGCTTCACTGCAGCCCTGGGGAAATGCAGAAACACCTCACTGGCCTCAGCAAACACCAGATACCACTACTAGGATCCCAGCTCTGCACCAGGTAAGCTGCCAGACCCATATGACCTCCAGCAGCATCAATCATGCTGCACCCCAACCCCTCAGCATGGCACCAGAAATGAGGGTTCCAAGTGGGCCTCAAGACAACATCAGTGAAGTTCCAGGTAAAAAGCCAGTGCCTGCAGCCCTTGGCACAAGAAGCCTGAGACAGTGTCCCTTCCACCCCAAAAGCAGAGTTAAAATTTAAAAGAAAGGAAAAAGGCCAGAAGAAATAAGCAAAAAACAACAATAAAAATAAGAATTGGACCACAGAAAGTTATTATGGTGACAGGTGACAAGATCAAGACATAAACTCAGAAGTGGACACCAATGTCAAAACACCTATGAGTAAAACCTGAAAGAAAAACAGAAAGTAGTCTCATACCCAGAATGAACTCATGGAAGAGCTCAAAAATGAACTTAAAATTATATAAGACAGGTAGAAGAAAAATTGGGAAAATAAATAAGAGTGATGCAAGAGAATTATAAATAAAGACTCAACAGTTTAGAAAATGAAAACTGCTTTAAAATAGAATTGGCCAAATGGAAAAGAAGACAGAAAAATCCATGGAAGAATAAAATATGTCTTTAAAGAGTATAATTGGCCAAATGGAAAAGAAAGTATAAAAGCTAATTGAGGAAAACAACCCCCTAAAAGTTTGAATTGGGCAAGTGGAAACTAATGACTCTATAAGACACCAAGAACCAGTCAAACAAATTCAAAAGAATGAAAAAGTATAAAATACCTCATGGGAAAAACAACTGACCTGGAAAATAGATCCAGGAGAGACAATATCAGAATCACTGGATTACCTGAAAGCCATAATCAAAAGGAGGACCTGGACAGCATCTTTCAAGAAATTTTCAAGGAAAACTGCCCTGATGTCCTGAAACCAGAGGGCAAAATAGGCATTGAAAGAATTGCCTCAGAAAAGAGATCCCAAAATAAAAACTCCAAAGAATATTATAGCCAGATTTCAAAACTATTAGGTCAAGAAAAAAGTACTACAAGTAGCCAGAAAGAAACAATTTAAATTTTGGGGAGCCACAATCAGGATTATACAGAACTTGGCAACTGCAACACTAAAAGATGCGGGGTATGGGATGGCTAGGTGGCACAGTGAGTAAGAGTGCCAGCCCAGAGTTGGGACAAGCTGGGATTGGATCTGGACTCAGAAAATAAGCACCTACACATAAATAATGACTAGTTGTGTAACCTTGAGCAAGTTACTTAACCCCAATTGCTTTAAAAAAAGAGATGTGGGGTTACAGAACATGATATTCTGGAAAGCAAAGGAGCTAGGACTACAACCAAGAATCACTTATTCAGAAAAATTAAGTATACCTCATCAAGGATAAAAAAATGGCTATTCAATTCAACAGAAGGATTTCAAGCTTTCCTAAGGAGGAGACCAGAATTAAATAAAAAATTTGATCTCCAATATCAATACCTAAGAGAAGCATAAACAAGTTAAAAGGGAAAAGAAAATATAAGAGATTTAATAGATTTAAACTGTTAACATCCCTACATAGGAAGATGATACTTAAAATTCTTAAAAATTGCATTATTAAGGGTACAGCTAGAAGGAATAATACACAAACAGAAGGTAAGGGTATAAGGTAAATTTGATAGAATGCCATAAAAAATAATGGACAAGAAAGAGGAGTATACTGGGTGCAGAAAGAAGGGAGAAGTAAGTGGAATGGGGTAAATTATTTCACATGAAGAGGCTAGACCTATTGCAGTAGAAGTGAAGATGGGAAGGTAGACAATGGGGATTGTTTGAAACTTATTTTCCTCAGTATTGGTTCAAAGAGGGAATAATAATACACAATCAATTTAATATAGGAATCTCTCTTACCCAAAAGAGAGAGAGGAGAAGAGATTAAGTAAAGGGAGTGGGGGAGGCACTGACAGAAGTGAGGGCAGATCAGGGAAGGTGGTATATAGAAACAAAACACTAGTGAGGATGGAAAGGGTGAAAGGAGAGGACAAACAGGAGGAAGAATAAGGTAGAGGGAAATACACAGGTAGTAATCATAACTGTGAATGTAAATGGGATGAACTCTCCAATAAAATGTAAATGGATAATAGAGTGGATAATCAGAATTCTACAATATGCTGTTTACATGAAACATACTTGAAGCAGAGAGTGTAATGGAAATGCAAATTTAAAGATCTTCCCTGCCCCTAGCTTAAGTGCACCTGGAGCCTGTGGTGGGAGGCTTGTTTTTCAGGAAAGCCCACACCTTGATACTTTGTGATTGGGCAGTGGGTCAAGGAGGTTGTTACAATCTCTGAGCCAGGAGAAGGCTATATAAACTCTGATGAGAGGCTTTGCTTTGGGGCTCACTTTGAAAAGTGTTGTGTGATTTGATCAGATGAAACTCTGGGAAGCCGTTGTTGAGAGCCCTCCCCCCCCCCCAACTTTGAAAACCCAGATGTTGGTGCTTCCCTCTCTGGTAACTGTGATTTGGTATTGATATAATGGTTGGACAGTTTGGAAGCCTGTCTGTTTGATCTGTAAGTTCTGTAACTCTGAAATTCGGGGTGCTGACCTTTTCCCCCTGAACTAGGTAATATATGTTTGTTTGATTAAAGTAAGCTTGTTAACCCAATTTGAGTTGCTTTCCTTTTGAAAAGCAGATCTACGAACCTGTGTTGGCAGTCACCCTGGGGATACTGGGGTGCTTGCTGCTACAGAGAGTCACACACAGAGTAAAGATAAGGGGCTAAAGGGGAATCTATCATGATTCAGCTGGAGCAAAAAAAAAAAGGCAGGGTAGCAATCCTGATCTCAGATTAAATAAAAGCAAAAATAGACCTAATTAAAAGAGATAAGGAAGGAGCCTATGTCTTGTTAAAAGGTACCATACACAACGAAGCAATATCAATACTAAACATCCATGCACTAAGTGGCATAATATCCAAAGTCTTAAAAGAGAAGTTAAATGAGTTACAGGAAGAAATACAGAGCAAAACTATACTAGTGAGGGACTTCAACTGTCCCCTCTCAGAACTTGATAAATCCAAATAAAAAAAATTTAAAAGGAGGTGAACAGAATATTAGAAAAGTTATATATGATAGAACTTTTGAGATCTCTTTTCTGAGGCAATTCTTTCAATGCCTATTTTGCCCTCTGGTTTCAGGACATCAGGGCAGTTTTCCTTGAAAATTTCTTGAAAGATGCTGTCCAGGTCCTCCTTTTGATTATGGCTTTCAGGTAATCCAGTGATTCTGATATTGTCTCTCCTGGATCTATTTTCCAGGTCAGTTGTTTTTCCCATGAGGTATTTTATACTTTTTCATTCTTTTGAATTTGTTTGACTGGTTCTTGGTGTCTTATAGAGTCATTAGTTTCCACTTGCCCAATTCAAACTTTTAGGGGGTTGTTTTCCTCAATTAGCTTTTATACTTTCTTTTCCATTTGGCCAATTATACTCTTTAAAGACATGTTTTATTCTTCCATGGATTTTTCTGTCTTCTTTTCCATTTGACCAATTCTATTTTTAAGCAGTTTTCTTTAGTAAACTAATTTACTAAATCAGTGCCATACCAATCCAAGTACCAAAAAATTGTTTGATAGAGCCATAAAAAATAACAACAAAATTAACCTAGAAGAACAAAAGGTCAAGAATATTGAGGGAATTGATTTAAAAAAATACAAAGGAAAGTGACCCAGCAATACCAAATCTCAAACTATATTATAAAGCAATAATCATCAAAACTATCTGGTACTGGCTAAGAAATAATATGGTGGGTCAGTAGAAAAGGTTAGGTACATAAGGCACAGTAGTCAATGAATATAGTAATTCAATGTTTAATAACCCCAAAGAACCCAGCTTTTGGGATAAGAATTCACTATGTAACAAAAACTGCTGGGAAAACTGGAAAACAATGGGGTACAAACTAAGTATAAACCAATATCTTACACAGTACATATACCAAGACAAAGGCAAAATGGGTGCGTGATTTAGACATAAAGCGTGACACCATAAGCACATTAGGAGAGCAAGGAATAGTCTACATGTCAGATCTATATAGAGTGAAAGAATTCATTATCAGAGATATAGAGTATTATGAAATATAAAGATACTTTTGGTTACATTAAATTATAAAGCTTTTGTACAAACAAAATGAATGCAACCCAGATCAGAAGGAAAGAAGAAAGTTGGTAAACAATCTTTACAGCAAGAGTTTCCGATAAAAAGCCTCATTTCTCAAATATATAGAGAACTGAGTCAAACGTATAAGAATACAAGCTGTCACCCAAGTGATAAATGGTCAAAGGATATAACAGGAAGTTTTCAGATGAAGAAATGAGAGCTGTCTATAGGCACATGAAGAAGTGCTCTAAATCACTTTTGATTAGAGAAATGAAAATTAAAACAACTCTGAAATACCACCTCATACTTATCAGATTGACTCATTGACCAAAAAAATAGAAAATTATAAGTGTTGGAGAGAATGTGGCACTGAGACACTATTGCACTGTTGGTAGAGTTGTGAACTGATCCAGCAATTTTGGAGAGCAATTTGGAATTATGCCCAAAGGGCAACCAAACTGTGCATATGCTTTGATACAGCAATGCCACTATTAAGTTTGTATCCCCAAAAGATCATAAAAAAGGGAATTTTACCTATTTGCCCGAGCCATCTATGACACAATCTCCAAAATCCACCCATGTCATTTATCAGCAAATCCCACCCCTGCCACTTATGCACAAAAGCCACCCCTGTCTCCAAAAGGCAAATTTAACTTTTGTCACTTAAATGAAAATGTTGCCTTTATAAAAATGTCACTAGTATATTAATGTCACCCGTGTCATCTGAGCCAATGTCACTTCTGTCACCTATCTCCAAATATCACCTTTTAAACCCATCTGCCAATGCCACCTGGGACTCCAATCTCCATCGATACTTATGTACCCAAGGTGCCATTGTCACCTAGGTCACCTAGGTGCTTATGTCACCTGTTTCACATATCTGCAAAAGCCACCTATGTCAGCAAAAGGTTCATGCCACCTCAGTCACTTTTCTGCTAATGTCATTTTTGTCACTTATTTGCTAAGCCCACTCATGTCAATGATCTGCCAATGCCACTCCTAACACCTATCTTCAAATGCCACCTATTTCATATAACTATAAATGCCACCTATGTCAACTATCTGCAAATACCACTAGTATCCCTTATGGCCAACATCACTTGTACCACCTATCTGCTAATGGAATTTTGTCACTTCTTTGTAATGTCTTTCATTTCACCCAACTGCCATCGCCACCTCTGTCAGCCATCTGCCAATGCCACCTGTGACACCAATCTCCAAATGCCACCTATATCCCTTACCAACCAATGTCACCTATAATACCTATCTGCTAATTGCACCTTTGTCAACTGTCTGCAATGACTCATTTCACCCAACTAAGGATGCTACTTTTGTCACCTATCTACCAAAACCACTTATGTCATTTATCTCTCAATGTCACCTCTGTCACCTATATGCCAATGACATCTCTGTCACCCAACTACCAATATCACCTATGTCACCCATCTGCCAGTGGTACCCATGCTACCAGTTTGCCAACTGAACTTGTGTCACCCGTCTCCAAAAGCTACTTTTATCACCAATCTGCAAAGGCACCCATGTCATTGATCTACAAACATAATCTATGTTACCAATCTCCAGTCACCTAGGTCACCTATCTACCATCACATATGTTGCCTTTTTAAAATGTCATACATGTCACCTATTTATTAATGTCACCTATGTCAGAAATCTAGAAATAAAAAAAGGACAGGTATACAAACACACATGGATCTCAATATCTCAGGTCCACACATGCTTCTAGAGGAAGTAGAGACTGAACTGAAGTAAGCAATTAGATTAGACCAAGTACATGGGGGTGGAGGGGAGGGGGCACGCTGCAGATGACACAATTCTCAGGCAGTCCTGAGGGATCAATTCTCAAGATACCAGGAGATGAAAAAAGAAATAATACCAAAACCATAGAGAAAAAACTCAGACCCTATTACCCACTCCACTTCCCTAAAGGCAACTGAGAGAGTATCAATTACTATCAAAAATAGGCCAATATTTCCATCTATATAAAATTTTAATGAGAACAATCTACACATGCATTGAGGGCATCCTTGATGAGGGTATCTGAGGCAGGCTTTTGAAAGTGACATTCCACAGAAACCACATTTTACCATTACACAACTGAAAATTTAGATAATACCAGATGCCACTGTCCTTATGTTTGCTGACTAAAAAAGTTTTGATATGGCAAAGCAGAACGTTGCTTTGAAGGCTCTCTTCCAATGAGGTATTTCCTGTGCATATGTAAAAATTACATAAAATTCCTTGAAAGATAAAATAGAGATGACTTTATTTTGATTATCCTTTGATCATTAATATTAACTTAATCTAAAAACTTCTGATTAATAATAATATTAATAATAGCTAAAATTTATATAGTGTCTACCATGTGTCAGGCATTGTGCCCTTAGACACATCTCATTCGATGTTCACAACAACCCTGGAAGACAGGTGCTATTGTTACCTCCACTCTACAGATGAGGAAAGTAAGGCAAAATAAGGTTAAGGGTCACACAGATAGGAAATGTTTAAGTCTGTTTGAGCTCAGGTGTTCCTGACTTCAGGCCCAGGGCTTGGTGCACTATGGCGCCACCCTAGCCACACACATTATTATATTTTACACATTATATTTACATATTTTACATATAAATATTTACATCTTTTACACATATGTATTTACACATTAATGTATTATGAATTAAAGACATCAAAGTGGGAAATATATGCTTATAAGTGTTAGACATTGTCAAGAAGAAGACTCAGCACAAAGTCCAGTTCAAAGACATTACTTTTAAATCAGGGGTTCTTAAACTTTACATGTGTTATGGACTCCTTTGGCAGTCTGGTAAACCTCATCTCTGAATGTTTTTACATAATTGAAGGAAATGCTAAATTTCACTTAGATATTAGTGAAAACAAAGATGCATTCCCCCTTTCATATTCATGGACCCCCTGAAATCCAGGTTTAACCTTGCTTCATATGGCAAGGTTCTCCAGATGCTCCCATCTGTGGATGACACTGTCCTCCTTATCCCTGCAATAAGCATTTATTAATCACCTGTGCCAGGTACTGTGCAGCATGCTATTAACTTGTTGAATATATTTCTATATTAAACTCTGTGTGTTTATATGCGCTCGACGCTCCATTATCTATTTCAGATGAGTGAAGTTAACCTAATGTCCTTCCCCTCACCCCTTCCTTGATTGGATTCTTTCTTGACTCACCCCAATTATGAGAAACAGCAAGTTCTGCCCTCTTTTTTCTCCCTTTCTACACTAGTGTTTTCCTCTTCATACTTACCTACTCTTTTCTCCTCCTTAAACCCTCACAACAGGTGAAATCTACACCTAGGAACTCTGCTTGTCCTATTAAATGCTTTTGATATCATCCTTTGAAGGGAAACTTGTTTTTCTCAACTAAAATTTTAACACTTATATATATATATATATATATATATATATATATATATGTTTGTGTGTGTATGTGTGTGTGTATATATATATATATGTATGTATGTATGTATGTATGTATGTATGCATCTTCCCAATTGCTCAAATAAATGTACCTTGCTGCATTTCTTGGTACTTTTATGCTTGCATTTCAAAGAACCTATTCAACTATGGTCTCTTCATTAGAGACATGTGAAAGTCCACTATTCCATTAAAGACCCATTTATCTGTGTAGGATTTTATTCAGGTTTGCAAGGTAAGTAATTCTTGATTTTAAGTTTATATTATATCTGTTGACCTTTGGGATATTGTATTACAAGTTGCCTTTGATCTCAAAGAGAAACTGTCAGGTCTTGTTTGAATCTGACTATAGTTCCTTAGTACTTGAACTCTTTTCTTTATGCTTGAAAGTATTTTTTCTTTGATGTGGGACTGTTGGGTTTTGGCTATGAAATTCATGACACTTTTCCTTTAGGAATTCCTTTCAGGAGGTGATTTGTGGATTCTTTCTATTTTGCTTTATCCTCTGGTTTTAACAGAACTGATCAATTTTCATTTAATGAGCTCTTGAAATATAGTGTCCAGCCAGGCACAGTGGCCTGTAGTCTTTGCTACTAGGGAGGCTGATGTTGGTGGTTCATTTAAGTTCAGAGGTCTGACCTGCAATGGGATAAATTGATCAGGTGTCCACATCAAGTCTGGCACTCATGTAGTACATAGGAGGATTGGCTACCAGGCTGCCCAAGGTAGAGTGAACTGTTCCAAGTTGGAAACAAAGCAGGTCAAAGATACTTTGCCAATCAGAAATGAAAGAAGGGAGAAAGGAAAAAAAAAGAAAGAGAGGAAAGAAAGGAAGGAAGAAGGAAGAGAGGGAGGTAGGAAGGGGGAAGGAGGAAGAAAGGAAGGGAGGAAAATGAGAAGGGAGGGAGGGAAGGAAAAAAGAAATATATTATCTAGGCTTTATTTTTTGGTCATAGGTTTTGACTAGTCTCTCCTTGACCTGTTTTCCAGGTTGTTGTTTTTGATATCAGGTATCTTACATTTTCTTCTCTTTGGTTTGAATTTTTTCCTGTCTCAAAAGTAACTGATTTCTATTTTGTCTATTTTAGCTTCCAGGGGGTCTATTTCTTGGGTGAAGTTTACTTTTGCTTCTAAACTTCTGAACCTCTTTTAAATTGTTTCCTCAAGATATTTTATTTAATCTTAAAAAATCTCTTGCACCATTTCTTCTTAGGGATTCATGTAGTCCTTGCGGAAATTTTTTTTTCCTTTGAGTTTCTGTTGACCATTTTTATAGAGTTAGCCTTGGCAATACTGTTTTGATACTGTTTTGTGCCCTGGTTCCCCTGGGTTCTTGTGCACCCCTCTACATACTTGGATTTAGGATTTCCTGGATGGTTGGCGTTCTGAATACTATCAGTACCTTCTCAAGCATCCCAGGACAAACTGCTAATGACCTCATAGCTCTTGAGCATGGACCATTCTCAGATGAGCTGAATGCTTTTGCTTACTTGAATATTTCCTGGAGAGTCCTACTTCTCCATTGCCCTGGCATTGACTCAGGCAAACCCTTCACTGTCCCTGTCCCAAGACATAGACTCTTGCAGGCTACATGCCTTCTGTTTTGGTATTGGCTTTGCTGAGGAGGGAGAGAAAAGAAGGGTTCTCTCCTCTTTCTGGTGGTCTGTTACTTGATTTTTTTTTGTAATTCTGTGATGGAGGATGTCACTTATAATAGACAGTAGTTTCTCATTGAATTTCTTTATTGTTATTCAGTCTGGTGCAAACTTTAGGTTTTTGCTGGGATAAGTACCTGTAAACTGGATGATCTATCTCCTTAAGGACTTATGTGCCAAGCACTGTGCAAAGTGCTGGGATAGAATAAAGGAGGTGTGGGAATTAAATCAATCCCTGCTCGCAAGGAACTTACATTCTAATGGGGGAGAAAGCATTTACTGCATATAAATAAGAATATACAAGATAAAAATAAAATAGATAAAAGATAACCTTATAGAAAAAAATATTAGTAGCTAGGGAAACTAGGAAATAACTTTTGTAAATGCAGGCATTTGAGATGTTTTGAAGGAAATGAGGGATTCCAAGAGATCAAAGCAAGGAAGAATAGCATTCTATGAATGGGGAATAGCCAATACAAAAGTTTGGAAATGGCAGATGGAATACCATGTGTGAAGAATAACATGTAGGCCCACAAAGCTGGATTGCAGAGGTATACATAGAAGGGAATAATTGATAAGAAGACTGTAAGGTAAAAGTGGTCAGTCTATGAAGAGATTGAAATGTCAAATGAATTTATGTTTGATTCTATAGGTAAAAAGTGGCCAGTGTAATCTGAGTAAAGATTTTTACTCAGATCTTTACTATAGGGAAATCACTCAGGTAGCTCATCTGGACGATGGATTGCAGTGGAAGATTTTAAACAGAGATAGCCAAAGATGATTCAACTCATACTTGGTACATGGAATGTGCACACACTTATGAAGAACACAAAATCCAGTAGACCTAAAAGACGAACAGCACTTGTCATGAGAAAACTCAGCAGGTGTCACATCCAAATAGCAGCCCAGAGTAAAACAAGGCTGGCAAATGAAGCCCAGCTTGCTGAAGTCAGAGCTGGATACATGTTTTTTTGGAGTGGCCACACAGTGAAGTACGGTGCCGTGAAGATGGAGTATGTTTTGCAATCAAAACTAATTTAGGTAACAAGCTTGTATGCCTACCAAAAGAAGTAAATGACAGACTCATGACAATGTGATTGACACTTTTAGGAAAATGCCACACCACCATCATCAGTGCCTGTGCTCCCACCATGACAAACCCTGATGAGGTCAAAGAAAAATTTTATGAAGATCTGGAGACCCTCATCATCAATGTACCAAAAGAGGACAAGCTTATAATTCTAGATGACATTAATGATAGAGTAGGTTTAGACTACCAGAAATGGCAGGGAGCCCTACAGAGGAATGGAGTTGGAAACAGCAATAGCAATGGTGACTACTTTACTGAAGATTTGTGTTTCTCATGACATTTTCATCACCAACACTGTCTTCTCTTTACCTAAACACAATAAAACTTTATAGATGCACCCTTGCAACAAATATTGGCATTTAATAGACTATGTGATTGTAAGGAGAAAAGATAGATAAGATGTGAGAGTGAAGGAGGCAATGTGTAGTGCAGAGTGCTGAACTGATCATAGATTTATCCTCTCCAAGCCCCAAGGCAAAACAACTACCAGAAGATTAACAGATTAGAGCCCTTCTCTGAGTGGGATCAGTTTGTTGCAAACTTGGAGGGAAAGTTGAGCCAACATTCAGTTGGGAACAATGGAGCAGAAAAGGAGTGGGCAGCTTTCAGAGATTTGGTGCAAAGCACTACATCTGCTCATCTGGATCAGAACACTCTCAAACATCAGAATGGTTTGATGAAGATTATGAGAATATTCAGAAACTGCTAAGTGAAAAAAGAGAACTCCACAGGGTTTACCAGCAGGATAGTTCATCCATTTCTAAGAAGGCAGCATTTAATTCCATCAAAAGTAAAGAACAAGCAAAGCTTTAGAGAGATGCAGGATTTGGGGCTCAGTAAGAAGACAGATGAAAATTAGTTTAATGCCAATAGTAACAAACCAAAACATTTTATGATGCCCTGAAGACTATTTATGGATCAAAGACCTATGGTGCATCTCAACTACTCAGTGCTGATGGAGCCACATTGATTAGTGATAAGGAAATGATCCTAGACAGATGGGCTGAACACTTCCATTGCATTCTCAACAGACTATCATCAATCAATTCTGAAGCCACTGACCATTTACCTCAGGTTGAAGTTAATTCCTCCCTAGCTAAAGTTCCAACTGAAGAAGAGGTTTTTAATGCCATTAGACTCCTCTCCTGTGGCAAAACAACCTGGTATCTATTCTATTCCAGCTGAGATTTATAAAGCAGGGGGTCCATTGAATATACAAAAGCTGACTGAAATTTTCTAAGCTATATAGCAAGAAGAGATTATGCCCCAGGAGTTCAAGGATGCCTCCATTGTCTATCTCTATAAAGGTAAGGGAAATGGATTATCCTGTGTCAATGATGGGGGTGGGGGGGGATCCTCTCTCTTAGTCACTGCAGGCAGGATTCTTGCCAGAGACCTCCTTAACAGACTGATCCTTCACCTGTAAGATGGTCATCTGCCTGAGAGCTAGTGTGGCTTCAGAAAGGACTGAGAAATGGTTAATATGGTGTTTGCTGCCTGACAACTCCAGAAAAAATGTCAAGAGCTGAACAGAGCTCTATATACAACCTTTGTAGATCTGACCAAGGGCTTATGGAAAATGTCACAATTTGGTTGCCCAGAGAAGTTCACTAGTATCCTATGTCAACTGTTTGCATGCTTGCCCAGGTTCTGGATAATAGATGATGCTCTAGTACTTTCCCAGTCACTAATGGAGTATAACGAGGTTTTGTGCTTGTTACTATGCTTTTTAGCATGATGTTTTCACCGATGATGTCAAATGCCTTCAATGAGGAGGAGCATGGCATTAAAATCAACTATCACACTGATGGTATTCTTCAGGCTAAAGGCTACAAGCCAAGACTGAAGTGGAGGAAGTGTTGGTGCATGATTATTTTTGTTTGAAGATGATTATACACTCAATGCAGCCTCTGAAGCCAAAATGCAACAAAGTATGGATCAATTTTCTGCTGTTTATGCTAATTTTGGTCTAACAATTAACATGAAAACATAGATGCTCCATCAGCTAGCACCACACCACCCACATGGGGAACCATCGATTATAGCAAATGGAAAAGTTTTGAATACTGTGGCTAAGTTCACTTGCCTTGATAGTGTACTTTCCAAGATGTACACATTGATAATAAGGTTGACACATGCATTGCCAGAGCAAGTTCAGTGTTTGGGAAGCTCCAAAGGAAAGTGTGGGAGAGAAGAAGTATTAGATTGGCTACCAAACTCAAGGTTCACAGAGTTGTGCTGACCTCATCTTTCTATGCCTGTGAAACCTGGACAGTATACCAGCGCCATACCAGGAAACTGAATCACTTCCATTTGAATTATCTTAGGAAGATTCTGAAAACCACCTGGCAGGATAAGATACCAGACACTGAGGTCATTTCTTGAACTAAACTGCCACACATTCAAACTCTACTGCAGAGAGCACAACTCTGATGGGCTGTCCACACTGTTTGAATGCCAAACATATACTTGCCAAAATGACTATTTTAGGCCCCACACAAATTTCAAACGATGTGAAAGGGGACTCCAAACAACTTCTGGAGCCACTGCACCCACAGAACGGCACAGAGGACAGCCCAGCAGCCCTGCAGGGAGTGGCCAGCGCAGCACGCAGAGCCAAGCCCAGGTCTGTGGTTTTAGGCCCAGGGCGGCCGGGCCTTCAGCTGGCTGGAGGGACCCCAGAACACCAGCAATTGCAGCGATTCCAGAATTATCAGCACAGATATACCTAGGACAAAGTGAGAGGTTAGTGCCCTATGGACTTTGGGACCAGTATTTGGGGAACGTGTGGCTTCCTCCCCTGGGGGCAAAAAGCTGCTGAAGAAACAGCTGCACAGAAGCCATTTTGGAGTGTCAGTAGTGGCTCTAGCTCCTGGTCTGTGAACTGTAGGGATATCCAGCAATCAATCTGGGGGTTAATCGCTCTTGCTTTAAACTGCCTGGATCTGGATTGTGGTCTGGGGGGAAAGTTTGGGGTGGGTATACAACTTGCCAGAGTGGGTGAAGGCTTTACAGACGCCACCCAACTGGCAGAAGTTGTGAAGACCCCATGTTTGGGCAGAAGCTCCCCTGTCTGGTGGCAGAGTCCTACTGTGGCAACAAGCCCCAAAATCAAGTAATTAAGTGGCAACATGCCTAGGCAAATGAAACAAAATAAACAGAAAAGTTCAACACTGGACTCCTATTTTAGGGGCAAAGAGGCTCAAAGCATGGAGGAGGACTGTGAGGTCAGAACTCCTGCACCAAAAACCCCAAATGAAAATACAAGCTGGCTACAGGCTATAGAGGACCTAAAGAAGCACATAAGAGAAGTGGGGGAACATTTGGGAAGAGAAATGAAAAAGATGCAAGAAAAGTATGAAATGACAGTCAACAGCCTGACTGAGGAAAATAACACCTTAAAAAATAGACTAACTCAAATGGCAAAAGAGGCTCAGAAAGGCAATGAGGAGAAGAATGCCTTAAAAAGTCGAAGTTGCCAGATGGAAAAAGAATCTCAAAAGCTCACTGAGGAGATTCATCCCTTCAGAGTTAGACTGGAGCAAATGGAAGCTAGTGACTTTATGAGAAATCAAGATACTATTAAACAGATCCAAACAAATGAAAGAATAGAAGGCAATGTGAAATATCTCATGGGAAAAACCATTGAACTGGAAAATAGATCCAGGAGAGATAATTTAAAAATTATTGGACTACCTGAAAACCACAATCAAAGAAAGAACCTAGAAATCATCCTCAAAGAAATTCTCAACGAAAATTGCCCTGATGTTTTAGACCCAGTGGGAGAAATAGAGATTGAAAGAATCCACCAATCGCCTCCTGAAAAAGATCCCAAAAAGAAAACTCCTAGGAATATTATAGCCAGGCTCCAGAACTCCCAGATCAAGGAGAAAATACTACAAGCAGCCAGGAAGAAACAATTTCAATATTGTAGAAACACAATCAGAATAGCCCAGGACCTGGCAGCTTCTACACTGAGGGACTGAAGAACATGGAATATGATATTCCAGAGGGCAAAAGAGCTGGGATTGAAGCCAAGGGTCACCTACCCAGCAAAACTGAGTATCTTGTTTCAGGGGAAAATATGGTCATTCAGTGGAATAGGGGCCTTTCAAGCATTCTTGATGAAAAAACCAGAGTTGAATAGAAAATTTGACATTCAGATGCAAGAAGCAAGAGATGCTTGAGAAGGTAATCAAGGAAAAGAAATCAAAAGGAACTTATCAAAGTTGGACTATTTACATTCCTACACGGAAAAACAATAACTGTGTTTGATGAAACCTTTCTCATTATGAAAATAATTGAAGAAGGGTACATGGCATATGTTCACAGGTATACATGGATAGAAGGCACAGGTTGAATTTGATGGGAAGGGATGATTATTATTTTTTTTTTGGAGGGCAATTGGGGTTGGGTGACTTGCCCAGGTTCACATGGCTGGGTTTTTGTTTGTGTGTTGGGTGTCTGGGGCCGGATCCGAGCTCGGGTCCTTCTGGCTCCAGGGCCGGTGCTCTGCTCACGGCGCCACCTAGCCGCCCCAAGGAAGGGATGATTCTTAAGGGGTGAAGTCAAGAGGTGAGAGAGGAAAGTGGCAAGAGGAGATGGAGAGAGACAGGGTAGGGTAAACTATCTCATGTAGTAGAGGCAAGGGGAAGTAGTTGCAGGGGAGGGGAAGAACAGGAAGGCAAAAAGGCAAAAGCATATTCTCATTGAAGTTGGCTCAAGGAGAGAATTACATACATACTAAATGGAATATCTTACCCTCACTCTCCTGAGTAGGGGAAAGGGGGATGAGAGGGGGGAATGATGGAGGGGAGGGCATTCTAGGGAGAGGGGAGGTTAGAAGTACCCACTATCAAAGAGGGACAGGATCTAAGTAGGGAATGGACCAGGTGGGAGGTGAGACAGGTGGGAGGGAAATATAAGCAGTCTTTTACAATACATCTACTATGGTAATGTTTTGCATAGATATACATGTACAACACATACTGAATTGCTTATCTTCTCAGAGGGAGTGGGTGACAAGGGAGGAAGGGAATGGATCTGAAAATCGAAGTTTTAAAATTAAATGTTTCATAAGATGTCCAGGCAAAAAAAAAAAATTGATGAGAGGGTGTCAAGCTATATAGGTAGAGGAAGTTCCTTTCTTGGGATCTTTCTTATAACAGCAAAATTACAAGTCATGTCCTGACCCCTAGTTTAAGTACACGTACTTTTATATAAGGAGGGAATCTTTCTGTTCATTGATTAATTTCTTACTATTCTGGAGAAAAATTCAAAAAGGAAAATGTAGGGTCTCAGAACTGTGGTTGAATAGATGATGAATTCAAATAGGTTGTAATAACTTGAATGTAACATTTCTTTTAACACTTGGGGGAGCTAGATGATGCAGTGGATAGAATGCTAGGCTTGGAATCAAGGAGACTCATCTTCCTGAGTTCAAATCTGGCCTCAGACACTAACTAGCAGTGTGACTCTAGGCAAGTCACTTAACCCCATTTGCCTCAATTTCCTCATCTTTAAAGTGATCTGGAAAAAGAAATGGTAAAACCACTCCAGTATCTTTGCCAAGAAAACTCCAATGGGGTCACAAAGAGTCAGACATAACTGAAAAATGACTAAACAACAAAAACATTTGGTGTATCACTGTGTTTCTAGTTCCTCCCTCTCCTGTCATTTCAGTTGCTGGTGCCTTCATTTGATCATTATGATGACATTCATGAACGAAGCTAATATAAGTCAGTTCAGAAGAAGTTCCCCAAGGAAATTAGTTAATTTTTCTGAGGGAGGAAAAAAAACAACCCTGTCCTTGAAAATGCTAATTGCATATTTTAAACAGTTTTACTTTGATTTAGAGAAAACAAAAAATTAAATTAGATTCATTGGGCCATTAAAGGATGCCTATGCTTATCTGAGGTTAATGAAAAGTCCAATAGAGTAAGAGAGTTCCTGTAGGTGGTAAAGCCTTTTATTTAAATGACTTGGGACTACCCAGCTGCCATAGTGATGATGGCTTAGTGATCTGGTAAGTGAGATATTGTGACTATCCAGGAAGGAATTCAGGTGACAGGAAAATGCCTATGTACTTCCTGATTTACATGGGCAGGGATGAATACATAGGCACCCTTGACACTTTACTGGGAGAGTTAATAGTTATTAGAAAGAGAAAAATGAGGGTAAGGAGAAAGAGAAAAGGGGGAAATGAAGGAAGGGAAGTAGAGAAGGAAGAAAAGAAGAAAAGGAAAAGAGAAGAAATAAATAAAATTATAAATTACATGGCATTCCAAATGACTGGAATAGTTATATAAAGCATTTATGAAATGTTTTCTATGTGCCAGGCACTGTATTAAGTGCCAATAACATAAGTACTATAAAATAGAGATGGTTCATTGTTGTCCTTCATTCTCAAAAAGGACAAAAATGACATCGCTATTTTGGGGTCAAGATACAGTATATCTGACCATGGCTGATCAGATCAATATGAGGCTGAAGGCCCTATTCATATGAAGGCTCTACCATAAGTCGAGCACAGATAGACCATAGGAACATTTGTAGTGGAGATGTCTCTAAATTTGTGCGTTTCACATTTCTTTTGAGCTATTGCAGTTCTGCTCTGCTCTTAGAGGAGAGCATCTTCTTTGGGGCAGGCATACCAGGCTGGGCAGTTTTGTGGCAGTGTTTCCCATATCCCCTAGTTGATTCTAAAGTTCTCTAGAGAGATTGTGAAAGTGTAAAATAATAAATGCATATATACATATGTGAAAAAAAAGAATAAAATAATAATAAAAAAAGACTATTTTATAGAGAACTTGCATAGGGCAAGTGGTCACATGGTGGTCAGAAAAAGTGATACGAGGACACTCTCAAGATCTTTCTTACATACATTGGAATTGATTTTGTGATATGGGAGATACTATCACAGGATTGTCCAGTATAGTGTGCCCTCATCAGAGAAGGTGCTGGGCTGTATGAGCAAAGTAGAATTAAAGCAGCTCAAAAGAAATGTGAGTTGCACAAGTTTAGAGAATCCACCCAAAATATTCATATGGACTATTTGTGCCTGACCTATGGTAGAGCATTCCAAGCTTGTATGACCAACCACAGTTGGACACACTGTAACTTGACTCTGAGATAGTGATGTCATTCTGGTCCTCTTTGAGAACAAGGGACAGTGGGGCAGCTAGATGGTGCAATGAATAGAGGACTGGCCCTGGAGTCAGGAGGACCCGAGTTCAAATCCAGCCTCAGACACAACACAAAACTAACCGTGTGACCTTGGGCAAGTCACTTAACTCCAATTGCCCTACCTTCCCCTCTCCAAAAAGCAAAAAAAAAAAAAAAGGAGAGAACAAAGGACAGCAACCAACCAGTCAACTGATGGTCAAAAGCTATGAAAGGCAGTTTTTTTGTTTTTGTTTTTTGCTTTTTGGAGGGCAATTGGGGTTAAGTAACTTGCCCAAGGTTACACGACTAGGTTTTTGTTTGCATGTGTTAAGTGTCTGAGGCCAGGTCCGAACTCAGGTCCTTCTGACTCCAGGGCCAGCACTCTACTCACTGCACCACCTAGCCACCCCAGAAAGGCAGTTTTCAAATGAAGAAATCAAATATATCCATACTCATATGAAAAAAAAAATGTACTAAATCACTATTGATTAGAGAAATGCAAATTAAAACAGCTTTGAGGTACCACCTCACACATATCAGATTGGATAACATGACAAAAAAGGAAAAATGATAAATGTTAAAGGGCATGTGGGAAAACTGCTGACCATGATGTGCCACTCAGGCAGGGGAGCCTCACCCAACTGAATCATTCAAAGTTCCTTCAGTGTGTATCTTAATTTAATATCATTCTCATGTAATGGCTAAGTAAAACCTTATGTTAGCTGTTAAATGAACTACAAGTATCTCATTTTCTTCTAACATCAAATGTAAGCTACCAGGGGATTGGTCAAAGTCAAACCTACTCCAGAACAGCGGACTGTGAGATATTCAGTTGGAAATATCTAACAGACAGTTTGTGACATATAACCACAGCTTGGGAGAGAGACTAGTACTAGATATATAGATCTGAGAGTCATCTGCATAGAAGTGATAACTGAACTTGGTGGAGCTGATGAGATAATCAAATCAAAGTATATGGAGAAAAATATAAAGGCTCAAGGCTGAGATTTGAGGGATATCCCCAATTAATGGACATACCATAGATAAAGATCCAGGAAAGTAAACTCTCTAGCAAAACATTCCTTCTGGAATGGTCAGATTGAGAAGGAGAAGCAAGAGACAAAAGTGTGATAAAAATCCATAAAGAAGAGTATCCAGGAGATTCTGATTAATAGTTTCAAACCATACAGGTAGGTCATGAAGGATAAGGACTGAGGAAAGGCCATTAGATTTGACTATTATGAGAATGTTAATAACTTTAAAAAGACCAGTTTCAATTGAATGATGAGGTTAGAAGCCAAATTATAGAGAATTTAGAAGAGAAGGGAAAGTGGAGGTACCTACCGTAGAAGGCTTTTTCAAAGAGTTTGGCTAAAGATAGAAGAGACAGAAGTCAACAGATAACATGAATGGTGTGATTTAATGAGTTTTTTTTTTAAAGATTAAGAAGATGTGGGCATATTTGTAGACAGCAGAGAAGTAACCAGCAAATAGGTAAAGACTGAAGATTACAGAGAAAGTGAAGGTGATAGGCCTATGAGCAGGAGAAGGCAGGCACAGATAGAACTAGGATGCTTGTAGAGGGGGTGGCTTTGTCAAGAAGGATGCTTCTGATATTTTTTTATCAGAGATTGGAATAAAGAAGGAGATAGCAGGGGATAATGTCAGAGAGAGATCAGATGGAGGGAAGAGAGGGCTCTCAGTAAATGGCCTCCACCTTATTGATGTAATATAGGAAAGGTCCTAGCAGAAGGGGTGTGAGGACGGAGTTTTGTAGGAGGCTTAAAGAGAGGTTTGGAACATTTGTCTTCAATAGGATAGAATCAGGGAGGAGTCCTAGGATTGTCTTGCTGCAGTAAAGGCCCCATTGAGATAATATAAATTTGCAGTGGATTCCATAGGCACATGAAGGAGTAAAGAAGGTTAATAGTAAAGAGTAATTCAGGTTTGATGTTTTATAAGGAATGATCAGCAGTAGGAAAATGGAGGAACAAGGGATTTAATAGAGGATAGTAAAATGATGCAGAACATGGGACTTGGAATCAGGAAGAGCTGAGTGCAAATCTAACCATAGGCACTTACTAACTGTGTGACCCTGAACAAGTCACTTAACCCTATTTGCCTCAGTTTTCTCATCTGTAAAATGAGGTAGAAGAAAAAAATGGCAAACTATTCCAGTATCTTTGCCAAGAAAACCACGAAAACTAGTCATGAAAAATCAGATGTGACTGAAATGACTGAACAACAAGAAGTCTAAATTGAACCGGTTTCCCAAAGGATTAAGATTGGGAAGAGGGAAGAATGCATCATGTGTAGGGATGATGCCCTGTGCAAGCACTGAGGGATGGAGAAATTGCAGGCCATGGTGAGGATGAAGATAAGGTAAGGGGACAGATTCCAATAGAATGATAAAAGATTATGATCACATTTAAGATTTTCAGAGTTCATGAATGTAGAAGTGGAACTCCTGTGGCTCAAGGCAAGAGAAATCCCTCTGTGTAGCTGACGTGGAGTAGAAGAGAAGGTCACGGTGTTGAATAGGATGAGAAGTGAGGAAGGTAGGACATTTGATAGAACTTAGCATTTATACTGAATTCCTCTAGTATGAGGGCAAGGTTTGCAGTAGAGAGGAAGGAAGACCATGAGCCAGAAATGAAACTCATTAGGAAATCAGGGAGAATATTCTTGAGGCGGAGAGTATGCCACCAGGTTCTGAATGAGGTGATAAATTTGGATAGCGTGTACCTCAAAGGAGGAGAGGTAAATGAATGATAAGAGGAGAGGGACAATATCAAAGTAGCAAGGGGGGACAACGACCATTCTAATTTTCTCACTATGACCAGTAAGTAAAAAGATATGAGAGAAAATGCAGTCAGTACTAGAAAAGATAGTTAGAAATTGGTAAGGAGTCAGGTCTTTGTAAGTGCAAGAAGATGGAAAAAGGGAGAAAAAAGAGGCTTAATAAAAATGAAAGGGAATTTACTAATTATGGAGCAGGCCTCCAGTCAAAGGGGTGGTTAGATCTGCAGTGGGACGCTGGACGAGGTAAGGCTGAAATGGAATGAGGATTTGGATAGCTCTTGGGGTGGTGATGATCTCTGGAAGCTCAGAATTCAGTGTCACTGGGATATTGAGATAAAAGGAGGGTAGGATTAGATGGTTGTATGGTAACTACTTTGGGAAAGAATTCAAGAAGACTATCAGTGAACAGAGAGAATTCTGCTGAGGAAGCCAAGTTATTACCAAGTTCAAGGTCTCCACTAAACTTCATAACAAGCAGGGTTGCTTTGTCCTATGAGGTCTTAGAAAGCCTGCTCCAGACATTAGTAGAACAAATGTCCCTGGGAATCAGTAAACCTGGCCAGAAGACAGAAAAGGGTAGTGAACCAGTACCCCACCAATCACAGGGTGAATGAATGGATCCTTGATGATGAACTTTTGGGAAGACGTGGATAAGAGTCACATGGGATTAGAAGGCACTGGATGTGTTTGTTATGGTCTGCATCCCTGGAAAAAAATCCCTTATTAATGAGATCAATCGCAGAGTTATGAAAGTATTAGAACATTCTCTGTGATTCACTGGAGTGAGACCAAAAGACCTGTTTAGAGGCAATTGCAATAATGTAGTCCCCACCAAATATAGTCCTGAATAATGCAGATATTCAACAGGCTCTAGTAGTAATAAATGGCTCAAACTTAAATTCAGAAAGCAATGAATTATGAAAGAGGCAAAATTGGTTTTCAAGTTAATTGTTTGGAACTCAAAGCATATTTTCCCATGGCAACAATATGATCAATGTTGGTTAAGTTCCCAGGCCAGTCCACAAAGGCCTATTTAACCCACAGCACAGTGAAATATTGTACCTTTGCAATGGAAAGAATGGTAGAAGACAATGCTATTGCAATACTAATAATTAAACAAGATCAACTGAATAAAATAAAAATGATTTTTTATCTTGAATAGTATTGCTTGGGGAAAAAAAGGTTTTGTTAGAGGACAATAAAAAAGTAAAGGGAGTTTAATACTGATTCAAAACATCAAATGAGGTCCTTATAAAAAAAACAAACAACACTTTTCACAGTGCCCAATACACAGAAGGCACTTATTCCTTTCCTCTTCCCTCCTTTCCCTTATGATGTGTTCTGGGCATTTTAAAAGGACATCTGATGCTGACAGTGCTAGTTCTTTATTATTTGTAGTATCACTTCAAGACAGTGGTGTTTAGGAAAAGGCTCCGGAATGGAACACAGTCTCTGACACAGACTTGCTGCAGCATCATAGAAGACAAATCACTTTTCTTCTGGATCTCAGTTTCTACATCTATAAAATTAAGGAATTTGGACTAGGGGGTCTATTTATTCCAGCTGTAACATTACATAATCGGGACAGAAATTGAGACTTTTCCTTAATACAAATGCAGTCACATCTTTGTTCTTACACTCACCAAACAAGATTGATGTATTTTTTTAACTCACAGAAGAAATTAAGAAAAGGAGAAACAAAAGAGGGAAATTTCCTAAGGAAACTGGGCAAGAATTGGAAGAAAAAAGGGGGAACAAAAAGGAGTTAAATGTATGTACTTGGAAAATGGCTTGTCTAGGATGTAATTAACTGAAATCTAAAGCATTTAAAGATGTAAAGGACTTTTTTAAAAAGATAATTATACATGGAATATCCATGACAGAGAAAGAAAGGAGGTGGTAGGGAAGAGATGCTAAATTAGAGAGCTTCCCATAACAGTTTCTCATAGTCTTATTGGCTCATATCTACTTAACTTCTGTCAGGAATAAAGGGAGAAGGGACGAGAGCAAAAAATAGACTGAGTTGAGGCGATGTACATCCAGTTATATTCATTTTTATAGGATGTTCCCAGGTTGCTTGTTCCTAAATCAGGAAGTGCCTTACAGTACAAGGCATGACTATAAAGCAAGGAGACTGACTACACGAACCCCTGAGAAAATCTGTTGCATTACTTTCCAGTCACACCTCATAAACCTTGGTACCAAGTTTCTCATTTGGGTGTACTGTGAACCAAATCATATCCCCTGTGAATACAGCGAATGTTTAGCACCTTTTTCATCATAACATGAAAAGGATATATCATTACATTTATTATCCTTGTTTTCTGGCACCACCATCAGAGTGGGAATCCTGATTCACAGTGTTTTTCAACTGAACCTTTTTTTTTTCATTTTCTCAAAGAGTCATAGCTTGCTTCCTCAGGATCTATATTTCCATGTATTATATTTAAGTGATTTCCTTTATTTGGTCTATGCTGCTACCTATGACATTTACGCTCTTGACCTTCACATCTGATAGATACCCAATAAAATTTTATTTTCTTTATGAATTTTTAGGAACATCAATACTGTAATAAGATATATAATCCAAAATATCATGTTGCTTCTTCCTTAAATTTCATTACCATGCCTTATGAATTAACTATAACAATTGGCTAGCTGAAAAAAAGCAAAGCAAAATTAAATCACAAATAAGCTATCTCCACGAGACTCTTATTAAGGTACTATTACTTTCTGGGCTACTAATTCCATTTAAAAAATAAGAAAAACCAATCACTTATAACCTTGCAAATCCAGGTCAGGTCTCATCACACTGAATCATTTAAGCTTAAGTGTTATATTTCAAGGCAAGCAACCAAGATCCTTGACTCAGCTGAGCACTGATGACATTTTCATCTGAAAATTTAATCTCTTTGGAGGTGGCTGGCCTTGTCTCTATCTCCAATTAACACACAGTATTTTACTGAAACAGGATATGCATTATAATGTTCCACTTTTTCTTTGAGACCTAAAAAGTGACTAATTCAGTTGTATTATCTAAAGAGACAAAATACAAGTTACATGCTTTGCACTGATTGGCATTTGCACTAGAAAAATTATGCCTTTTATTTCTTTACAATTACTTAAATATGCACAGCATAAATGTTAGTGGGGAGAGGAGAACCACCTTTCATTTAAAATGTAATGTTCAGCTTTTTGAGAATCTACATAACCTCTCTGAATTCCAACATCCTTCTGTGACAGCACCCCTCCAATCAGCTTCCCTCTTTCCAGCTAACTTCCCAGCTCCCTGACAGATCAAAGCAGCATTTGGACTTTTAATAACCCAGGCAGGGTGCAATGCCAGGGGATATGCATCCTGTCCATTCAGCCTCAATCCATTATCCCCAGTTCTGGCTTCACCACACTTCCTCCCCCATGGGGCTAAAGGGAGTTCAGTTTTAACTTCATAAGTTGCTAGCTAGCTGCCAGACTATATATAGCCTCAGAGGTCATAGGGAATGGGCTTAATGGTGATAAAGAAAAGGACTTTTAGCTGCCAAAATTCTGGACTTGATCCTTACAGTATATATCCAATATATCCTAGAATGCTAAATTGGTAGGTGCTTAAAACTTAGGAATATGAAAATGGGGTAGGAAACAGTTTTCTCCCCGCTAGAATTTTTTTCATTTTTTTTCTTTGTATCCCAACACCAAACACCAGGTCTGGCACACAGTGGGTGGTTAATAAATATTTTTTGATTGTTATAAACTTTCTTCACCTAATTATCTAAACTATGAGTTCTAGTTCATCCTTACAACCTCCCAAATAGTCCTCTCTGTTGTTTCTTTGGAAAACATTCCTATCTGGGAGAAATTAACAATATCACATACCAGTTCCCCTGAACTTTTATTCTAAGCTGCGTTTTTTGCCTTGAATACCCATGCTCACAGTTTAGCAAGATTATTTATCCTCTCCATGAACACTTTTTTGAACTTATTATGCCTAAAAATGTAACAATATGACCACTTTTACTTGTTATGCTTGATATATTATACTATAAAGTTTGCCTTCTGCTTACCAATATTCCAAATATTTCTACCATTCTGGTACAGCAGAGATAGGCTAGTATTCTAATGCTTCTTTGGATCCAGGGAAAGGAGAAAAAAGGTTGCATCTTAATTTCACCCTTATTCTCTACTTAAAGTACACTTATACCTCATTCAAGAAAAGAATTCATTCACTCTCAGCTAACCAATGACTTCTGTTAGGGCCACATGGTACAATTTCAGTGATGTTGAAAAACTTCCCTGGCCAAAATGATCTCCCTCTTTGTCTTAGCAGTTCCTGAAATTCCTACCATTACCATCTACATGAATAATTAATGGTTGTAATGACTGCTATGTTATGGGAAAACTATTAAAACATAAACATTACCTGAGAAGAGTAATATATTAAAACATCATTCATCACTGATACCTTAATTTGTACTTACTTTCCTTGATCAGAGCAGGATTTTATTACTTTAAATCAAATACTGTTAGTAGACTTACACAGACTTAGAAAAATAGATGATAAAGAATATAACAAAAGAAAATTAAACCATAAGAGCAGATATTCTTTTAGAGTTGGTTTCGTAAAAGGAATAACACCACACAACATCCTAGGGTGGCTTTAAATAGTTTCTGAAGCAGCTTTCACTCTGATTTTTGACTCAATCATTACAGAGAGGCTCTAAGACAGATGTAAATAACCATGCCAGTCAGTAATTTGCTTTTTCTGGCACTGCTCCTAGACCATTTCCCAGTTAAAATTATGCCCCAAGTAATGTCATGGTTCTAGATACATATAACAAATGAAAAGGTTCATACTAGGTCCATAGATTTAGGGTCAAAAGGGGCCTAACAGATGATCTAGACCAGGGGTGAGGAACCTGCGGCCTCAAGGCCTCATTTGGCCCTCTAGGTCCTCACATGCAGCTCTCTGACTGAATTCAAACTTCACAGAACAAATCCTGTTATTAAGGATTCTAGTCCAACTTCCTCCTTTTACAGATGAGTAAACTGAGGCCCAGAAAGGGGATGCTCAAGGCCACACAGGTAATGACAAAGGTGACTCCTTATCAGAATTCTTTCTACTACATTAGGCTGTCTCTCAGTTTCAGGAAATATCATCTAATTCAGAAGCTCCAAACACAGGAAAAAAACAGAATGGACCTAGTGCCCTCCACCTTTGACCCTGTCAGAGATCATGACCTTGGACATGGTTTGGAAACAAGCCCTCATGATGATCACTTTGTAAATATGCTTATTAAATTGGCCAGCCTGTGACACAGTAGGATACTTACAGGAGTTGGAAATGGGAAAGAACAGGCAAATTTCGAGGGCCAAAAAGACCAGAAGGGTTCACTGGTATTCTTTGTCTTCCTAGGTAGGATAAGTCTTGATTGGGTGCCAACCTGGGCAACCAGGAGTTAGTAGAAATTTTAGGGACTTGAGAGAGGAATAAGCATGGGGTGGAGAGTGTGTCTTAGGTAAATTTCACCTACTTAGAAACACTCCCTAGACAAGCCCTGACCTCCATAAACATTGTTACCAACACTCTTCTAAGCTAATTTTGTGGGCTAGGAGAGAGTGTTGGAGTGGAGGGAAAGGGACGGGGTGGAAGTACAGGGTATGAAGGAGCCACTGCTTCCCACACCTTGGAGAAGAGCCAATATAGTCCTCTGGTGCCAGCTGGGTGGTGTCATCCACATGATTTATTATCAGAACAGCAGCACCCAGATTCCTTATTTTCTATGACTGTTGTTTCCCTATCCCTGAAAATGACTAAAAAGCAGTACTCTGAAATGGATATCTACCATCACCTTCTCCAGTTTGAAAATCAAAGAGTCATTCATTCATCATTTATTCATGAATATCATTTACATAACCATGACCATGTGCAATTGTTCATATGTTTTGTTTTGATAATGTGCCATTCCATAAATATTAAAGTCATGGGAGAAAAATAACTTGTCTCTCACCTCATTTTCTCTTCAGTCTAGCATGCTACCATGGACAAATAGGCACATACTAAATGCATTTAGAGATGACAACAGAACTTTAGAGTAGGTACCTACTGCATGGGGTTAGAGCAGAATTTTACATCTGAGTTAGTACATAAGAGGTTTTCTCTTTAATCATTTTTAGGGATCTAGATCTGTGATTTCATTAGTGGAGAACTTTAATTTTTTTTTGGTAGGAAACTTTAAATGAGGGGATTCCTACTGATAATCTGTAACATCTAGCCTTCCATGGTGGCACAGGGGCACTAAAATGTTTTGTCAATGGTCACCCCACTATTATAAAGAAATGGCAGGACTAGAACCCAGGTCTCCCAGACTCCAAAACCTGCCTTCTATCCACTATTCCATATTGCCTTCCTAATCATTGACCGCTGCAAAATACTTCTAAAACATCATTGGGCCTGTGAAAATCTATCTGGCCTGTAACATTTCCATTGACCATGCCATAATTTGCCAATGCCAGACCTTTCCAGCAGGGTCAGACTTACACAGAATGACAGAGTGTTAGAACTGGAGGCCTTGAAGAGTAAGCTAAAGATAACAGGATTACAGATTTAGAACTGGAAAGATCTTAGGGGTCACCAAGTTGTAATGGTAATTTGTAATTTGAATTTGAAGACCCCTTTTTGTATTGGCAAGTAAGCAGGTACTTAGTGCCTTGTTTCAAGTTAAGCAAAGGTAGCAGGTACTTAGCACTTAGTAAATGATCAAGCCTCTGCTGGAGAAACAGAAGGTATGAACTCCTGTCTCCTACTGCTGATGTAACAGGAAGGGGTTGGCTGAAACAAGAAACTAATGCTGTATGTATATAAGAAAAGGCCTAGAGAGGGATGTTCAGAATTTGTTGGGAACAGCATCTGGAGGCAGAGCAGCTACAGAAGAGAAATGAGAATCAAGAACTGAGTCAGAATTTCTCAAGAACTTGTGGTGGCAGAGCTTTTTCTGAAGAGGAGCCCAGGAGTGCCACTCCTCCCTCCCCAACTGAAAAGCTGTTGTGAATACTATATTGTGATTTTCTGTGATAAGTTGTAATATTGTGAATGCTGTACCTTGATTTTCTGTGAATGTTTTGCTTTGATTTGTTATGGAATAGAGTGTTCACTATACTGTGTAATCAGAATCTTAAAAGTTTTCACAGTAGCATTCTTCTGAAAAGCTGCTCATACATGGCGTTACGTAAGTCCAAACCCTTCATTTCATGCTGAGGCCAAGAGAAGTTAAATGAGTTGTCCAAGGTCACATAGCTAGTAATTGTCTGAGATAGGATTCAAACTCAGGTTTAATGCTCCATCCATGATAGCAAGCTTCCTCTTCCAGATTAAACACCTTTATCCATGGCCAGTGAGGAGAAGAGCAGTGTTAGAAGCCAGTTGGAACTAGAACAGGGGCCCTATTTTAGTATGTTTCCCCACTATACCATCTACATGCTGTGATTTCAGGTGCTACTTTCTTTAAGATTCTTTTTTTTCTTTTTAGGGGGAAAGGCGGGGAAATTGGGGTTAAGTGACTTACCTAAGGTCACATGGCTAGTTTTGGTGTTAAGTGTCTGAGACTGGATTTGAACTCAGGTCCTCCTGACTCCAGGGCCTCAGATCCTCCTGACTGCAGGACCAGTATTCTCTTCACTGCTCTACCTATCCACCCCTTCTTTAAGATTCTTACCCTGCTCAGTGATTTCTACTGAACTTTGACCAGAAGGTAACACCTTTTACTCTACAGTTAGAGCTAAGACTCCAATTTCAAATACCTCTGGGAAAGGTGACACATTGTCCTAAACTACTCACCTTATAGTGTAAATGAATGATATGGTGTTTCTCCTTGCCCTTTCCTCCTGACCCCCATTTAGAGAAGAAGAACACTCTTGGGACACTGAAGGCATAGAGATTTCACAGAAGGGAGAAACTAATCCCCAAACTGGAGGCTTTATCAGTTCTATTTCACAGCTTTTTCCAGGGCTGGCCCTGACACATGACTTCCATCTTCTCCTCACATCAGATGACTGAGCTAGTCAGCAGCTAACACTTTCAGTCACTCAGTCAGTAACCATTTATAAAATTCTTACTTGGTGTCAGACATTGGGCTAAGTGACATGGATACAAAACAAAAGTCGTAAAGAAGCCCCTAGCCCAAAGGAGCTCACATTCTCATAATGGGGGAGTTGATATGCAAACTACTATTCAAACAAGAGATATATGGTGCAAATGGAAGGTATTCTCTAAAGAATGTACTAGAAATGTAGGGTGGAAGGGGAGCCAGGAAAAGAAGCAAATCAAAGAGAAAGGCAGAACATATTCCTTTCCTAACCTTTAGTTTAGTACCTAGTTTCCTGCATTTCTATTTTGTGTAAAGCCCTATATCAGGTGCTGAAACTACAAGAAACTTATTCTACAGGATTTGATAATGGTGGAATGCAGCAGGTACTGCCATAGTTATAAAACCATAGAGAAATGAATGTTCTATAAAGACAAAGCACAGAATAGAAAAGCAATAAATGTCTGTTGTATTGAACTGAATTATGATTGTCCTTATTTGACTGGTCTCCAGTACATAGGATGGTGCTTATTTTTGAGATAGTACTATTAGTCAAGGTACCACAGATGGTAAAGGTTTACTTAAGGATGGGGGTGGGGAGGGGAGAGCTGGGATTCACCTAACCCTATGATCTCACATCATATAGAACAGCTCACTTCAGCACAGAACTAAAATTAGGGCCCTGGTCAAGGGCAGAAATGGGTACAGGAAGAATAGATCAAAGACCTGGAACTAACAAACATTTCAGAGGCCATCTAGTCCAGTCCATTAACTTTACAAGTTAGGAAACTGAAGCTCAGAAGTCAGTCAATCAATAAGCATTTATTAAGTACTTACTATGCACTAGGCACTGTGTTGAAAGATGGGGATATACAGAAAGGCAAAAGATGGGCCCTGCTGTGAAGGAGCTAACAGTGTAATTGGGGAAGACAACATACAAATAGTGCATACAAAAAATATACTGATAAGAGAGTCATGGGCAGAATTTGAACTCAAATCCTCTGCCTCTACAACCAGTCCTATTTCTACCATAACATGCTACACATCTGCCCTGTTTATCACACTGCTTCGGGCAGGTTTATCTTCAGTCGAAAGTGGGTTACAGAGCTCCTTCAAAAGCCACAATTACTTTGGGTTCTATATTTTGTTCAAATTGGAAATGAGAATTTCTGTCACTCTGAAGATGCTCTATTGAAGAAAGGTAGAAAGGGTATAGATTTATGTTTGGAATTAGTCAAACAATCTATTAGATTCTCTGCAGATCAACTTAATGTGACATACATAGCAAGAATGATACTTTCAAATTTGGGCTGTCCGGTATAGTCAGCTGACATAATTTATTAAGCACTTACTATGTGTCAGGTACTGCCCTAAGCACTGGGGATACAAAGGTGTGTTGATTAGTCATAGTTAAGTTAAAAAAATTGAGTATTTCTAAATATTTTTGAAATGATGTTTTGAAGCAGTGTAGTACAGTGTTAAGAATGATGGATTTAGGGGCGGCTAGGTGGCACAGTGAGTAGAGCGTTGGCCCTGGAGTCATGAAGGACCTGAGTTTGGATCCAGCCTCAGACACTTAATGCACACACAAAAAAAAACCTAGCCGTGTGACCTTGGGCAAGTTACTTAACCCCAATTGCCCTCCAAAATGCAAAAAAAAAAAAAAAAAGAATGATGGATTTGAAGTGAGAGGACACAAGTGTGAATCAGAGATTTGTGACCTTGGACAAGTCACCTCACCTTGGTGTATCTTCCTGTCTAAAACAGGGGTGCTGGACTAGATGAGCTCTGAGGTCCCTTCTCACTAAAAATTTAAGACTCAATTTTGCAGAACTTGGAATACTTGCCAACAAGTCTATTGGCATTCCATATACATACAACCACATATATAGGCAACCCCATACCTGTCATGCAACCATACATATAGGCAATCCTAATTTTACTCGAGTTACATTACAATAATTGTCCTTGTAAGCTGAATGATTTTAACTATTTTATATACATTAAGGAGAAAAATGATTTAGATTAGACATAACCTTTGCCCTCATGGAGTATATAGTTGAAAAGAGTCATATGGTACCTGCACCGATAGCGCCATGCAATAAAGTGCATTACAAACCACGCAATAAGGTGCATTACAAACCACGCAATAAGGTGCATTACAAACCACGCAATAAGGTGCATTACAAACCACGCAATAAGGTGCATTACAAACCACGCAATAAGGTGTATTACAAACCACGCAATAAGGTGTATTACAAACCACGCAATAAGGTGTATTACAAACCACGCAATAAGGTGTATTACAAACCATGCAATAAGGTGTATTACAAACCATGCAATAAGGTGTATTACAAATGTGCCAAGTATTAGGAGAAATCGGACTCTATACAAACTGAGGAAAATCAGTGAAAAGTACTTGAAGTGGCACTTAAGGTAGGCTTTAAAGAATGGGTAAGAAGTCAATAGGAGGCAGCTAGGTAGTTCAGGCGATAGAGTGCTGGGCTTGGAGTCAGAAAGACCCAAGTTTGAATCCAGCCTCAGGCACTTACTAGCTGTGTGACCCTGAGCTACTTAATATGTTTGCCTTAATCCACTGGCAATGGTCCGGTATCTTTTCCAAGAAAACTCTGTGGACAGTATTGGCATGTACAGTCCCCAGGATCGTGAAGTGTCAGACACAACTGAACAACAACAAAGAAGTCAATAATTGGATTTAGAATTAAGAATTCATTTTTCCCCATAGGAAAAAAAAATAGCTGGAGAGTATGTATTACTCCAGTAATTAGAGGTGGCAACCATTTGGGGATAGGTGCTAAAAACCTTTGAAACTTGATCCAATTTTCTGTGATTTACTTTGCTATACTGTTTTATTAAATGTTTCTCCCCCCTCTGATTTCACTATCTGGTTTAGTCTGACCTTGAATCACTACACAGAGACAGGGCTATGAATCACATAATCATGGGCTCCAAATATGTACACCATGACCCTGGGTGTAGCTACCATGGCGGCCAGATCAAAATATACATGGGGAGGAAAGGACTTGCGGAACAATAGATGTAACCCTCAGGGATAACAATGTTGCTAGTGAAAAATATGCTCAGAGTTTAGATTTGGTAGGGGAGAAGGTCACTAACCCTTTTCAGTTCATACTATGATAGGGCTTGAAGAGCTGTTTTTTGGAAGTCATTTACCATAGCAACACCCTCACTTTTTACAGATAAGGAAGCTGAGACCCAGAGAGGTTAAGTGATTTGCCTAATGTCATAGACTATTTCTACAGAACAGAAAGACAAAGATTTCTGACCTTTTCTTCTCTTCATCTTCCTATCCTTCCTTTCCTGGTACCAGCTCCAGCCATGAGGCACTAGGGATGCTGGGAGAGAGGAGAATAAGGGTGGTGAGGGTAATGAACTGGCTGTTCCATCTGCCCTGGGAAGACAGGGTCTGTGCTGGTATAGAATAGATGAGAATATGGAGAGAGAAGTTATAGGGTTACTGGGTTCAAAAGAAAGTTTCTAGACTGGGTTATGTGTTAAATATGCATACAGGTAAGTTAAGGACTGCCTATAAATACCTATTTAAAGTATTCTTAATTTAATTTTGATATTTATAGATTTTTTTTGAGCATAGAGTCTATAATTCTAATTTGGTGTCAGTAGTTAACTACCATGTAATTAGCTACAGTAAGTTCTTATGAAATTTTTTTCCCTCTACTATGTATTTGGTTAGAAAAAAATTCTCCAAAAGTAATATATAAAAATAATTGAAAAATGTTATTACCCAGGACAATTTAATTATTCTCAAAGATTATATTGTCTTTTTAAGAATCATATATTCATACAGCATTTTTATTAATAATGTTCATTCATACTTGTAATATTTCACTTACCTGACCTAAGAGCTCTAAAGACATTGAGACTTGTATAGCAATGGATTCATCCTTAGTTCTTAACAAGTATCTTTCTACCTGTTTTGCACAGGAAGAAACAGACTTTGAGATCAAATGATTTCTACTGAGGCAAGTTGGTGAGGAAAAATAGGTTTCTCAATCTATTTACTTTTTTTTGAAATAATAAAATCTGCTTGTGCTTGACATTCAGTTGCATTCAGTTTTAGTATGCTAACAAATAGAGCTTCAAAGTAGGAAGAACTAGGATCCCATACGTATTTTCTCAGTAGGCCTTAGAAAAGAGAACTGGGAAATATTATCTCTGGCGTATGGAAGTAAAACTTTGCCACAATGATCAACAAGTATTTAATAAGCATGTTCTATATGCCAGGGACTGTCTTAGGCACTGAAGATTTAAAGACAAAAATGAAAAAGACCCTGTGCTGAAGGAGTTTACATTCTATTGAAGAAAGTATTTGCAAAAATACATGGACATGGAAAATACAAGCAGCTAAGTGATGCAGGGGCTAAGAGGGTTAACCTTGTAGTCAAGAAACCCCATGTCAAATCCTGCCTCACTTACTAGCTGTGTGACTAGGGCACCAAGTCACTTGAACTCTGCCTGCCTTAGTTTACTCATCTATAAAATGAAGGTAATAATAGCAACCCCAGGTTGTTGAGATCAAACGAGATTTCACACATATGCACACACATTTGTAAGTATACATATATGATGTTTATCAAATCTTAAATTGCTATATAAATGCTAGATAGGCTTACTGTTATTTGGGGAGAGTAGGCACTGCAGTTGGGAAAGGAGGAGGTTTCCCATGATCAGGATAGGCCTGACATAGGAGATGACACTTGAGATGAATGGTGAAGGGAGCCAGGCAGAAATAAAGAGGTCATAAATCCTAGTTATAAAGGGATAGACTATGCAAAGGCCTGGGGGAGGCAAGCAACAGAATGCCAATTTCAGGGAATATTAAGTGATTCATTTTGACTGTAAGAGGGAGCAATGTATCGCAAGTCTGAAAAAGAAGTCTGCAGCCCAATTGCGACAGCCTTTAAAGGTCAATGAAAGGAGTTTGTAGTTTATCCTCAGGAAATTGTGGAAGTCCTTCTTGAGCAGAGAAGTGACATCATCAGATTAGGTGATGCTTTCAGAACATCACTTTGGTAGCTATGTGGAGGACAGACCTTGGGAAGTAGGAAGATCAATTAGGAGGCTGTTAGGATAATCCAGGAGGGAGGTGATGAGGCACTGAATTACAGCAGTGGCCATATGAGTGGAGAGGAAGAGAATGGATGATAGAGATGCCACGTAGGCAGAAATGACAACACCTGGCAACTGATTGAATATAGAGGGGAGGAAGCAGTTAAAGGAGGGCTGGGAGTCAACGAGGACTACAAGGTCACTGGAAGGAGGGTGGTGCTCTTGGCTGAAATTGGAGAAAAATTGCCAGGTCAGTCGTGATTATGTGGAGTTGGAGATGCCTATGGGGCATCTGTGTATGGAGAGCTGTCTGAAGCCTTTATCTCCCAATCACAGCCACGAGGGCATGACCCTGCTGTGGCTTCTGTCTGTTGTGTCTGCTCTTTCCTACTCTCAGATAAAGGAGCATTAAAGATGGCAGGGACATCATGAGCTTTGAAAGGTCAGAAGAGCCAAAGGTCCAGGAACTCGAGTCCATACAAGAGTTTATCTGGAGCTAAGTCCAGTGTGCTAGTGCCACAGATGCCTAGATCAAGCTACAGAGGGAATGAGCTGCAAGGAAAGAAGACTGAGAGGAAACCAGAGAGGAAACAAGACAAAGATTTGGAGATAAAGATAGGGAACCCAGGTTTAAATCTCAGCTCTGCCATTTACTTCCTGTGTAGCTTTAGACAAATCCCTTAACCTCTATGAACCTCAATTTCCTCATCTGTAAAATGAGAGGGTTGAGGTGAAATTAAGTGACATCTAAGATCTCTTCTAGTTCTGGATCCATAATTCCATTATAGTAAAGATATATTTGAATGGACAGTGAACACTACTAAAAACAAAAAAGAAGTGGCTTAGTTATTAGGAATGGGAAGCTAGGAAGGAATTCCTAGCTACAATTAAACAACAACAAAGCATTAAAATTTGATAATGAAGAGATTAGAGAAGAAAATATGTTGTTATCTTTATTACTTATCAATTATTTTTGTTAGCTATTATTATTTTAAATTATATTTTAGATCTAACTTTGAATTAAAAATGTCTCCTTATAATTTTCTCTTCTCCCTCAACAATCTTATCTACTTTTAGGTATAAAATATCTCTCGGAATTTTGTATTTGATCCTGAAGGTGATACAAAGACAATGTATTTTATAGAATAGAGAAATGATATGGTTAGACCTGTACATAAGGCCTTTGTAGGAAGCAGCTTTTGGTCTTATTCTGTCTACTTACTATCATGTTTCCATCTCCCACTCTACCAAGTGGAGAGAATAATATTTTCAATCTCATACTTCAGGTTTATTCTGAAATTCTCTGTGAATATAATATAGTTCAAGAAAAAGACTAGCCATTGGTTCACTGGAACAGCAGTATCTTAGATAGCAAAGATATTTCATTACATGCTCCATATTTATAAAGTTTAATACCTAGTGTTATGGGAATGGGAATCTAAGATCTTCCCTGTCCCTACACCCTTTGATAGGCTTAAGTGACTCTGAGAATCTTCCTTGATTTGAAAATATACTCTGCCTCCTAATATGCTGAATGTGGTCACATGGAGCCTGTGTTGGAAGGCTTATTTTTCAGGAATACCCACACCTTGTTGCTTTTTGATTGGGCAATGGGTCAAGAGGACCGTGACATTCTCTGAGCCAGGAGAAGGCTATATATACCCTGATGTGAGGTTTTGTTTTTGGAATCACTTTGAGAAGAGTTGTGTAATTTGACCAGATAAGACTCTGGGCAGCCCTTGAGCCCCCTAGCTTTGAAAACCCAGATGTTGGTGCTTCCCTCTCTGGTAACTGACTAGGTATGGATGTAATGGTCAGACAGTTGGAAGCCTGTCTGTGGATCTGTTTCTCTGTCTGCTTATAACTTCTTCTTGTAACTTGTTTGTATTCTCTGAAGTTCAGGGTGTTAACTTTTTCCCCTGAACTAGGTAAATGATATATATTTAAAGTAAGATTGTTAACTCATTTTGAGTTGCTTTCCTTTAGAAAAGCAGATCTAAGAACCTGGGTTGGCAGCCACCCTGGGTATGCTAGGGTGCTTGCTGCTATACCTAGTAGGTGTCAAAAAATGAAATATTACTCAGATACAATGATGGATCCATGAACTCATTGATTTGAGTTTTTATTTCCAATGTTATAGATTACAATCTACCACTGCATGTGCCTGTGCAACTCTTATCCATAATCTTAAATAAAGTCACTACAGTAGACCTATAGAAAAAAAAAGATCTGTCAAATGAATATAGTAGTATATGTAAATAATTTTTCAAGTGGAAAGCAAAATATTAATCTTGACTCAAATGTTATTTTTCCTCCTTTGAATGTTATATGATTTAGGAAATACTTAGAAATTTGGATGTATGAATAAATAAGCATTTAAGTGCTTATTATGTGTCAAGAGCTATGATAAACACTGGGCAAAGCAAACACAGTCCCTGTGTCCTAAAACTGCTTAAATTCTAATGGGAGAAACTACATGCATAGGACAGTATTGCCTGGCAAGGGGAATCTTGCCTAGAAACTGGAATAGGAGTGGGACCAGAGGGGAGGAGACAATGACTGATTTGATTTAATTTGATCAAGAGTATCTGATCCTTTTTCATGGCTCCAGAACTGAAGGTGAGGGCAGGGGTACAGGTGGAAGAAGCCAGACAGTTAGAAGGGAGAATGTGGAAGAGGTATCTGGTAAGGAGAAAGTAAAGTGAAGCATAACTAGGGCTTTTCTAAAATAATGTTCCTGGAGAGGCAGTCACCAATTAGCAGAGTAGGGCTGCAGGGCAGAAACTGATCCCAGGAATGGGAAGAAGCTTTGCAGGAGGTGGTGAGAGAGGACAGGGCATCTGTATAGTATTTATATGAGCATTCACATGAACACATAGCAATTGTCATAGTAATAACATCCTTGAGTTTGAAGATACAAGCTGACCCTCTATACCTCATTTCGTATGGAAAAATGTCATATTCTTACCTTCTTATTGCAGCTACCTTATAAGCTACCAGCACTGACTGGAAAAAGAGATGAGTTTATAAAAGACGTTATGTTCTCCTGGGTTAAAGAGTCCAGTAACTGTGAGAACGCTCAAGAGTAATATTAGCAGAAAGTAAATCTCCAGGGATCCTTGGAGAATTGAGAACACCAGCTCAGAATTCAAAGCTGGCAGTTTGGTGGGTGGGGGATGTGAAGACTGCTAAGAAGTGACCCTGTAGCCTTCTTTGAGAAATTAATCCCAAAGGCACTATGGCCAGAACATGATCAAATTATTGTGAAGAAGGTCAGGTATATAAAAAGATGATGATGCACAGAGACTCAGACACTGGAAGGCCTATGATTGTCAGACATTTGATTGTAAGAGTCAAAATCAGGGCAGTAAAATGCTCAGGTTGAAAAAAAGGGAAAAAGAAATGCCTTGTTCAAAATCAGTGGCATAAGCCTCTTGGGGACAGAAGACAGGCTCCCTAGTTTTCCAATAAAAAAGGATTTTCATGTACATAGTTTGTTCATTATTTTATCAGGCCGCTGACAGTGTGAAGGGGAGATGATTACTGCCTAAGGACAAAAAAATGAATGTGCAAAAAAAGTTTCCTTTAAAAGGAAAGACAATTTTGCTTAAACTTTTAATTTATTGCCCCCTTTCTGCTGTCTGATCTGTATAGAATTTCTTTTAAATTATTTTTTGCTCTTTCTAAATTGAGCTAGAAAAATGAAGTTCCTTTGTTAAGCATAAATCCTACTCAGTGTCTATGACTGATGACATTTAAAAGTTTACATTCTTACTTTCCCTTGGAAATAATCAGGTGTTTATGATCTTGGCTCCTATCAATATAATCTTCCAACTAGTACAAGAAGACAGAAAACTATAGCTGTCTGCAATGATTTCTGAACCAAAATTCTTTACTGCCAAATTGTGATGGTGTCACCAATCCCTTACTAGGAGGTATGATGCTATTTAGATACTGTTTATTTAGTGTTTAAGGTATTTTTATAGTGTGAATCATGATATCAAAGATATAACTAGCAATTTTGTCACCAGGAACAGGTAAAATGACACCCCAAATCAACTTTTAAGGACAAATTTAGCTGTGGGGAAGGGGCATAAGGTCCTGTCGGGAATTCACAGAGTTATTGCTAGGCAGTGGAGATGTGGATAATGTCAGCCCTGAAGACAAGAAGACTCATATTCCTGAGATCAATCTGACCTCAGATACTTACTAGCTGTGTGACCCTGGGCAAATCACTTAACCCTATTTACCCTCGGTTTCCTCATCTGTAAAATGAACTGTAGAAGGAAATGGTAAACCATTCCAGGATCTCTGCCAAGGAAACCCCAAATGGGGTCATGAAAAGTCAGGCATGACTGAACAAGAAGAGACAAGTAATCTGGGGTACAGCCAGGAATGAGTTCATCTGGGGTGTGGGTACAGGACAACTTCCTATATTAATTTAATTTAGGAGCCAGGTGGCACAGTAGATAGATTGCTAGACAGATATGTGACTAATTTTTATATATTAAATGATATGGTGGAAAGATTAAGAATCAGGTGACTTCTGTTTCAGCTTCACATCTGCCAATAGCTCTATGTGACCTTGGATGAGTCAAATAACCTGAGATTCAATTGCTTCATTTATTAGGTGCCTAGTAACTTTCAATTCTAAAATTCACCAAAGTGTCTTAAGTTCTACAAGAGAAGAATCTATTTTTTAAAAATTAATGTTTATTTTTAGTTTACAACATGCATTTCTACAAGATTTTGAGTTACAAATTTTCTCCCCATCTTTCCCCTACCCACCACCCCAAAACAGCTATCTCACTGTATACCCCCTCCCCCAATCTGCTCTCTCCTATATCCTCCTCCAAACCCCCTCCAACTTTCTAGTAGGGCAAGATGGATCCCCCAGTGCCTGTATATCTTATTCCCCAGTTGCATGAAAAAAAAAATAATATTTTTAAACATTTGATTTTAAATCTTTGAATTCCAGATTCTTTCCCTTCCTCCCTCATCACCCACCCTTACTAGGAAGATAAGCAATTCAATATAGATTGTACATGTGTAGTTACGAAAAATATTTCCATAGTGAAAGACTGACTATATGTCCCATCATCCTATCCCACCCCCCACTTATTCTATTCTCTACTTTGACCCCGTCCCTTTCCAAAAGTGTGTGCTTCTAACTACTCTCTCCCCTCAACCTGCCCTCCCCTCCACCATCCCCCCTCATCCCTTTTCCCCCTACTCTCCTGTAGGGCAAGATACCCAATTTAGTGTGTATGTCATTCCCTGCCTAAGCCAAATTCAATGAGAGTAAAGTTGACCTATTCCCCTTTGCCTTCCTGTTCTTCCCCTCCATTGTAACAGTTATCCCTTGCCTCTTCTATATGAGATAATTTACCCCATTCTGTCTCTCCCCATCTCCTCTCTTTATATTCCTCTCTCACCTTTCAATTTCACCTTTTAAATATCATCTCTTCCTATTCAATCGATCCTGTGCCCTCTGTCTACATATACCTGTACACATGCATATACACACTCACATATGTATTCATATGCACATATACCCTCCGACATAGACATATATGTATGTATACATATGTACACACACACACACACACACACACACACACACACACACACATATATATATATTCCCTTAAGTTATCCTCATACTGAGAAAAGTTTCCTAAGTTACATTTACTGCTTTTCCATGTAGGTATGTAAATAGTTCAACTTTGATAAGTTCCTTATGATTTCTTTTCCCTGTTTACCTTCTCATGCTTCTCTTGCTTCTTGTATTTGAAAGTCAAATTTTCTATTCAACTCTGGTTTTTTTTTCATCAAAAATGCTTGAAAAGTCCTCTGTTTCACTGAATGACCATATTTTCCCTGAAACATTATACTCAGTTTTGCTGGGTAGGTGATTCTTGGTTTTAATCCTAGCTCCTTTGATCTCTGGAATATCATATTCCAAGCCCTCCAGTCCCTCAATGTAGAAGCTGCCAGATCCTGTGTTATCCTGATTGTGTTTCCACAATATTCAAATTGTTTCTTCTTGGCTGCTTATAATATTTTCTCCTTGATCTGGTAACTCCGGAACCTGGCTATAATATTCCCGGGAGTTTTCTATTGGGGATCTTTTTCAAGAGGTGATTGGTGAATTCTTTCGATTTCTATTTTGCCCTCTGGTTCTAAAATATCAGGGCAATTTTCCTTGAGAATTTCTTGAAGGATGATTTCTAGGTTCTTTTTTTGATGATGGCATTCAGGTAGTCCAATAATTTTTAAATTCTCTCTCCTGGATCTATTTTACAGGTCAATGGTTTTCCCAGTGAGATATTTCACATTGCCTTCTATTTTTTCATTTGTTTGGATGAAAATAGATTAAAATTATTAAATTTTTAAATTAAAAATCTTTTGGATTTGTTTGGATCTGTTTAATAGTATCCTGGTTTCTCATAAAGTCATTAGCTTCCATTTGCTCCAATCTAATTCTGAAGGAATTATTCTCTTCAGTGAGCTTTTGAAATTCTTTTTTCCATCTGGCAAATTCAGCTTTTTAAGGCATTCTTCTCCTCATTGGCTTTTTGGGCCTCTTTTGCCATTTGTGTTAATCTATTTTTAAGGTCTTATTTTCTTCAGTCAGGTTGTTGACTCTCTTTTCATGATATTCTTACATCATTCTCATTTCTCTTCCCAATTTTTCCTCCACTTCTCTTACTTAATTTTCAAAATCCTTCTTGAGCTCCTCCATGGCTTATAACCAGTTCGTATTTTTCTTAGAAGCTTTTGGTGCAGGAGTTCTGACTTCATTGTCTTCCTCCCATTCCATGCTTTGATTCTGTTTGTCCTTAAAAAAGGAATCTAAGGTTTGACCACTGTGCTTGCTTTGCTTCCTTTGCTTGCTCATATTCCTTTGCTTGCTCATATTACCACTCAATTATTTGACTTTTGAGCTCTTTGCCACAGTAGAACTCTGCTTCCAGAGGGGATAACTTTGTCCAAAATTGCTGGGGTTTTCACAGCTGCCAGAGCTATGAGGAGGGCTCTGTCTCTACAGCCTCCACATGCTCTGGCTCACTGGTCACACACCTCAGGATCACCACCCAAGACCATGATCCAGATCCAGGCAGGTTAAAGCAAGAGCAATCACCCTCTGAATGGTCTCTTGGTCCCCCTATGATCTGCAGGCCAGGAGCGCTGAAGCAGCCATGTGGAGCCAGCTGCATGGCTGCCATGCCTCCGCTGCTTCTCACTCCAGGGGCAAAGGCTAGGCCAAGCCTCCGTTCTCCCCCCCAGATCCAATGGAGTTCTACACTGACATTTTACTTCGTCTTTGCCATTTATGAGTTGATATTTCTGGAAAATGCCACAGCTGCTGGTGATCCACTCTCCCGAGGTCAGCTCCAGCCTGACTGAGGCTGCCCTGGGGCTAAAACTGCAGGCTCCCAGTGCTCTGTGATGGACCCTTCCTATAGACCTGCTGGGCTGCCTTCAGTGCAAGATTTGTTTCTCTTCGTCACTTTGTGAGTTCTGTAGCTCTAAAATTTGTTTAGAGTTATATTTTATAGGTATTTGAGGTAGTTATGGGGGGAGCTCACAGAATTTTCCTTCTTCTATTCTTCCATCTTGGCTCTGCCCCCCAAGAATCTATTTTTTAAAACATATCTTCTCTGTATCCCAGAGTGCCTATCACAGAACCGGGAACAGAGCATGGCAGTAGTATTTGTTAACTAATATTTTAAAATGCATTTAATTTGGGGGAAATTTTTTATCTGATGGCAAAAAATAAGTTCACTGACAGTGCCATATGTAAGTAGGTAGAAAGTCAGGGCTAGGACAGAAAAAATAATTTTTAAACTACCCACATGAGGCATATTATTTGGCAACTGGGGGTTTACTCCACATTTCTATCCTCTTCATTTTCTACATCCATTTTTGGTGACTGCTCATATGGATTTAATTATCATCAACCACTCTCAGTAAAATTTGAAAGATCTTTAGAATTAGAAGATTATACAAAATGGGAGGACAAATTCTTAATTTTCAACAAGGGGAACAGAATAGGCAGGCAGGTAATACAGTAGAAAGAGCATTGAACCTGGAGTCAGGAAAACCTCAGTGCAAATCCAGTGTCAGACACTTACTAGCCTCTGTTTCCCTGGGCAAGTCATGTAACCTCTCTTTCAATTTCCTCATCTCTTAAGCAGAGATGATAAGGATAGCACCTACCTCACAGTACTATTGTGAGGACAAAATGAAATAATGTTTGTAAAGTATTTTTGCAAAACTTAAAGCACTATATACATGTTAGCTAGGATTAGTATTAATGATAGAGCCTTCAAACTATAGGCCCCTAAGCTTGACCACATTATAGAATGGTTTGCTAAAGAGATGGATACTGAAGTTCTAGAAAGGGAAATGATGAAAACTAAGAACTAGTGTGGCTCAATTTTTTTTGTTTTATTTTATTTACTTTTGTTTTAGTGAGGAACAGATTCTGCCAGACCAACCCCATTTACTTTTGTTTTTGATGGGATTACCAAGTTAGTACATTGGAGGAAGGGAGAGGGAAATGCATGGATTTTGTTCGCCTAGATTTTAGCAAATCTTTTGATAAAGTATCTCATGATTCTGGTGGAATATGAAGATGGGAAGATATAGATAATACAATAATACAATCAAGTGGATTCAAAAAAGTTGGCTGGACTCAAAGAATCGTTGTTTGAATTGATTTGATTGAATGTCAGCATAGAAGGAGGTCTCCATTGGAGGAGTTTAGCCCTATCCTGTTGAATATTTTTATCAATGACCTGGAAAAAGGAATAGTCTGTTCATCAAATCTGCAGATGACAAAAGCATAACTCAGCAATGTCTCCTACTCTGAGTCTCATTCACTCACATTTATCATTCAATCAAGACCTGGTAACTACTGTCTAACCATACCTAGGACCATCTCCTTCCTTCCTCAATGAGACTGGTTCATAGTTCATCTGCACCCTAACTTCTCCCCTCAGAACCTCAATATTCATATTACCAACCCTCCAACTTCCCAGCCTGGTTCATGGCCTCTCAATGCCATTTCATTATCTTATTCTAGGGAACTACAATGCATTGATATTCCCACAAACCCTAACAGTTTTTATTTCCTCAATTTACTCATTTCCCATGATCTACTCTTCCACTCCACCTCACCTCAGCTTCACATAGGGATGGGCATCCCCATGAATTTGTCATCATCCATAAGTGTTTTATGTTCATGACCCAGAAAGTCACCTCATGAGAACTGTTTATCAATTATTCTTTCCTTTTGCCTTACCACCCTAACTTTGTTTTCATCTTCACTATGATATCCAATTCCTTGCATGCCACTCAGTTCCTTCCCATGTCATTACACATGAACTCATTACATTCTCTTTCTTTCCCCCATTTGACTCCTTGATGAGCTAGTTCAACTCTACTTTACACAATACTGTATACTGTATATTCAAGTCCTTTGCTTCCTTACCCTATCACCTGTTTTACTCTGCCAAGCCCCAACCTGGGATTATTCCCACCATCTACTTCCTTCACTGCTGTTCATGTCTACTGAATACAGCAAGATAAAATCATGATGAGTGAAGTGAGCAAAACCAGGAGAACATTATACACAGTAACAGCATCACTGTGCAATGAATAACTTTGAAAGACTTAGCTCTTCTCAGAAACACAATAATCTAAGATAATTTCAAAAGACTAATGCTATCTATACCCAGAGAAAGAACTATGGAGTCTGAATGCAAATTGAAGTACACTATTTTCTCTTTTTTTGTTGTTGTTTTTCTTTCTTATGGTTTTTTCCCTTTTGTTCTGATTCTTCTTTCACAATATGACAAAATAATTTTAATATGATTGTACATGTATAGCCTATATCAGATTGTATACCATCTTGGGGAAGGCTGAAGGGAGGAAAGGAGAAAAAAATTGGAACTCAAAATCTTATAAAAGTGAATGTTGAGGTGGGGGGGAAGCCGATGCGGGGAGCCGAACTGGCCATGGCCTCGGCTAGCGGAGGTGGCGGCGGCGGCGGGGCAGCCGCTGCGGAGCCCGAGCGCCCCCACCAGCGGCCCTTCCTCATCGGGGTGAGCGGCGGCACGGCCAGTGGAAAGTCCACAGTGTGTGAGAAGATTATGGAACTGCTGGGCCAGCACGAAGTGGACCACCGCCAGCGCAAGCTGGTCATCCTGAGCCAGGACAGGTTCTATAAGGTCCTGACCGCCGAGCAGAAGGCCAAAGCGCTGAAGGGCCAGTACAACTTTGACCACCCAGATGCTTTTGATAACGATTTGATGCACATGACCCTGAAACACATTGTGGAGGGCAAAACCGTTGAGGTCCCGACCTATGATTTTGTGACCCATTCAAGGTTACTGGAGACAACTGTGGTTTACCCTGCGGATGTGGTTCTGTTTGAGGGCATTTTGGTATTCTATAGTCAAGAGATCCGGGACATGTTTCATCTTCGGCTCTTTGTTGATACTGACTCAGATGTGAGGCTCTCTCGTAGAGTTCTCCGAGATATGAATCGTGGGAGGGACTTGGAGCAGATCCTAACACAGTACACCACCTTTGTCAAACCTGCCTTTGAGGAATTCTGCCTGCCGACTAAGAAGTATGCTGATGTAATCATCCCTCGAGGGGTTGACAACATGGTTGCCATCAACCTGATTGTACAGCACATTCAGGACATTTTGAATGGTGACATCTGCAAATGGCAGCGGGGAGTTCCGAATGGGCGGAGCTACAAGAGGACATTTCCAGAGCCTGGAGACCCTGCTGTTGTCCTAACTTCTGGTAAACGGTCCCACCTGGAATCTAGTAGCAGACCCCACTGAGGAGCCAGAAGCTGTTAATCAGTCTGTAGGGCAGATCTGATGACATCTGTATAATGAATGGATCTGGAGTCACTTTTTTTTTTTAAACAAAAACCCTAAGCCCTTTAGAAATACTCTTTTAGCACTTGTTACAAAATGATTCTAAGATGAAATTATTTAACCATTTAGGAATAGAAAAATATTAATTTTATTCAGTTTTAAAAGTGGGAAATACTAAAAGGACCTTCTTGATGTTTTTATCCTCCACATCAGGAGGCTTCTGAAGGCTCTTTGGGCCACCTGAAAAATGCCTAACACCTGCATGAGTGAACCTACTATGCTTGCTCCCAGAAGTAATGCTAGTAGCAGTTTAAAAATAAACTGGGGGTCTGGGTCCTGGCTCTGTCGCTGGTATGACCTTAATATGAACCATGTAGAAATGTCTTCTTTCCTCCTGGGTTATACACATGGCAAATAAGCAGAGGTGGGAATGCTGATAAGCACTTTAAAAAAGAAAAACACACCAAAAAAACCCTATTAGTTACAAAGGAGAGCGTCTCCTATTTTGAATGTGTTTACTTGAGGACTGAAAAAGACTTGACAGGTTACTGTAGAATCAAGATTTGCCACTATAGAAGTCAATCAAATAGTTCTGGTGTTTGTGTGTTTTTGACTTGAATGTAGCTATACAGTGCCCAAGCAAACAGTTCCACCTGAGGCTGCTTGTTCATCTATACCTAGAAATTGCCAAGTCAAGGCTTACCTGTCCTGGGATCTGGACACATGCTGCCTACCGCCAAACCATTCACATTATTACTCATTGCCATGTCAGGTGCATGCTTTCCTTAGAGCTAAGTTACACAATGGAATCTAGGGGTTCGAAATTAATGTTGTTGCACAAATCAGCCCTCCAGCTGCTGTACTACTCATCATATATGGCCTAGCACTAAATTGCATAGATGAGAATATTTTGGTCTATATGGTTTTAGTTAATCTTTCCTCCTAAATAGTGTTCAATTCCCTCTATATAATATATATATATATGTACATTATATACATATATAAAAGCTGTTTTATAATCAATCTCATGTATAGCCACTTATGGTTTTCTTCTATCAGGCACAAATCATAGTTATGAGATACATAAGACAGGGAACTCTGTTTCAGGTCCTTTGGTTTTCTAACCTGTAATTACCTAAAAGCTTTGTCATGCTCAATGTACTGTTTTGGGACTAATAAACAAACACCAAACAGTAAAAGTGAATGTTGAAAATTCTCTTTACGTGTAGTTGGAAAAAAAAAATACTATTAAGTGGAGAAAAAGATAAAATCATGAAACTGTACCATCTGGATCCACTACAGATTTGTTATATAATTTTAATGGAATCCTCATTTTGGTGAGGCAATAATTAGTTCACCATCTCACCCCAGCAATTTTCCCCAAACTTTTCCATCCTTCCTCAAACCTTTCATGGTACTCTAAATCCCCAAACATTTCAGATGATAATTTTGTCTTTTTTATGAAAAAATTAATGCCAATGCCTAAAGCTCCTTCTTTCCCCCTCCCCCTCTCCTCACAATGCTCAGTTGTCTTCTCTCACTATCTCATCTTTTGTCCATGTCTTGCAATAAAGTGGCCCCTCTTGCCAAGACAAACTCTTCTACATGCAAAAGTGATTCCACTATATCCCATCTTCTCCAAAAGATTTTACCTTCTATCATTACCACTATCTCACTAATCTTTAGTTTCTTTCCATTCACTGCTCCCCTATAGCCTGTCTCTTCCCTATACTTAAAAAAAAAACAAAACACCCTTCACTTCATCTGACCATCCCTGCTAGTTCTAATACATGCCTTTCTTCCCTTTCATGGTTAAACTTCCTGAGAAAGCCATCTACAGTGGGCACCTCAGCTTCCTCCCCTCTCATTGTATTATAAATTATATTATAATTATATTATAAATTATAAAGTTTATGCCATTTGGCTTTGGATCTCATCATTCCAATGAAAATGCTCTATCCAAAGTTTATAGTGATCTCTTAAGTGACAAATCTACTGGTCTTTTCTCAGTCCCCATCCTTCTTGAGCTCTCATGACATTACTGATCACCCTCCTTCTCTTGACACTGACTTCTTACTAGGTTTTGGGGACACTGCTCTCTCTTAGTTTTCTTCCTGCATATCCTACCACCATCTCAGGTTCCTTTACTGATTCTTCATCCAGGTCACATCCACTAACTGTGTGTCCACTAAGCATCTATCTTTTGACCTCTTCTCTCTCAGTACTATTTGACTTGTTAATCTCATCCACTCCCATGGATTAAATTATCATCCCTATACGAATGATTCTTATATCTGTTTATCTAGGCCCAATCTCTCTCCTGACCTCTGATCTTTTTAAAGCTCAAGAGATTGGACCACTTCCCAAGCTCCACTTAATAGCTATATTTTGGGCCCTCCTAGCTTAGAGTGAATGTCAATGGTGACTGTTTCTCTTTTGGAACAGCAACTCTGAGGGTCTCTTCCTCCCAGCTTGATTTGTTCTTTTTTCTAATTAAAGGGGCCCTCTTTTGACTCACTTCTTAAAAGAGGCCTATGCCTCTTTATGGGGTAATGGGTATTACCTCACTCTAAGTTAGTACTTGGAAAGGCCTTAGCTTAAAAGGACCAGGGTCTTCCATTGCATTGTGGGTCATCTCCAGTCATCCTGACGAATATCTGGTCACTGGATGGAGATGACTGAAGGAGAAAGTGAGATTGGTGACCCTGCATAGCCCTCCCTTGCTCAAACCAAAGTCAACTGCAAGTCATGTAATCATTTCCCTGATATAATGGTCCTCTTTGAAAACAAAGGACAAACAATTAGCCATTTCCAACTAATTGTACTGTAATATTGTTGGGAGCCAAAGACACTGAGCCAGGACTTCAGATAATTACCTTGATATCAGTGGACCCAAATATCAAAGAGCTCTTTGAGAAATGACTTTTCATCAAGTTAGCTCCTGAGTTCTTTTGATATAGGTTATACTTATAAGGATTGTGTTTGAGTTCTGAGACCAACAGGCTCTGCCCCAAGACTTTAGTTGTTCAAAACCTAAATATTTAAATTCTTAGGTCATCAGTTCCTATGCAGATGTACTTGATGATGCGGCTTTGGCTTCAGGCCTTGAAGCCAGCTCTCAAGGGCATCCTTGGTGATATGACTGCACATGAAAGGAGTTAACTGACTTTTCCTAAGACTTTCTGGTACCTAGAGAACAAAAGGCCTTACTGCCCTGCTACTTCCAGGATACACAGACTAAGATAATGATATGAATACTTGAGTCCCCTTCCTTTGCTCCTTGCTCTATAAAAGCCTTTTCCTAAGAATCAATAAATGGAGTTCATCTTTCTTCCTTGAACTACCCACATGACCTGGCCATTTCTTATTCACGTCTCCAGATCATGCTAAGTGCTGGACACTGAGCAACTCATGGCATAATATCTTAGATTCAACATGTGCAACCTGAATTCATTACCTTTTCCTCATTACTTCCCTTCTTCCTATGGAAGAAAACTAAGCATCTATTATCCTAAGCACTTCACAAATATTATATCATTTCATCCTCATAACTACCCTGGGAGATGGATGCTCTTATTATCCCCATTTCACAGTTGATGAAATTGTGTCTGACAGAGTTAAAATGACTTGTCCAGGGTCACAAAACCAGTAAGTATATGAAGTTGGATTTGAACTCAGGTCTTCTTGAATCAGGTACAGAACTCTATCCACTGTACCACCTAGTTCAATAAGAACTGTTTCATAGTTTGTATTTATATCTTTGACATTGAGCAGAGTACCTGGCAAATAGCAGGTCTTCAATAAATGCTTATTGATTGACTGATCCCCTTAACTTGGGAGTTTCATTTTCCACTTTCATGAATTAGATAACAAAACTTGGAAATTGAGTCAAGAGCTAAGCAAAAAAGCACATGAAATTAGCTGGTTATAATAAAAACTGATATTTGTGTATAGAGTTTTGTAAACCTTAAAGTGCTATGTAAATGCTAGCCATTCAGAATATTATCGCTTAGCATTTTAAAGTTTAAAAGCAGTTTCCACTGACATGATCTCATCTGAGCCTCACAATTACCCTATGAGGCAGGCACTACAAATATTTTTATGCTCATTGTTCTTTGATAGATGAGGAAATAAGTTCAGTGAGATTAAGTGACTTGCCCATAGTCACGCAGATATTAAAACTGGGAGGTAATTAAACACAGGTCTTCCTGATTTCCAATCTAGCACTCCTTCAATGACATCATGCTGTCTAGACAACCTAGTCATAGAATTTTAGAGTTGGAAGGGACCCCAGAGGCCAACCAATGCCTGAAAAAGAAACTCTACCACCATATACCCAAGAAGGGCTGGTCCAGGATCTGCTCAATGTTTGGAAGATTTTCCTGCCATCAAGCCTCAATGTTATCTCTTTATAATGTCCACCCATTGATATTGGCTCCACCCTCTGGGAACAAATGAAAATCCAAACTCTTTTCCATATGATAGCTCTTCAAATACTTGAAGATAGCACTCATGTTTGTTAAGTCTTCTCTCCAGAATAACCAGTCCTGGTTCCTTCAGCTGACACTTGTATGGCATGGCCCTCCCAAGTCCTGGCTACCCTCCTCTAGTTGCTTCCTAACTCAGGCTCTTGCCCACACACTGACACCCAGAATCAAAGAAAATACTCCAGATGTGCCAAGTCCAAGGACATCATCATCTCCTTTCTTATTCATGGGTTCTAAGCTTCTCAGTGCAGTCCAAGTTGGCAATAACTTTCTTGGCCTCAAGACACTTTTTGCTTATTTTATTTGCAATACATAAAATACCCCTAGACCTTGTAATGGGAATTGGAATTTGAAGCTCTTCCCTGCCCCTTAGTAAGCCTAAAGGAATTTGAAGACCTTCCCTGATTTGAAGATAAACTCTGCCCCCTAATAGGCTGAATGTAATCACATGGAGCCTGTGGTGGGAGGAGTTTGCTGAAGGGTGGAGCAGAGCCCACAGGAAGATGGGAGTCAGATCAGCTAGACATGGTTGGGAGGAAATGACATATCAGAGGGAGATAGGCTTGGTGTTTTCCACCTGCTGTGTTGGTTTGTGGGAAGTCTAAAGGATGCTGTGACTCTGTGCTGTTGTGGCTTATTAACTTCTTTGCTACTCTGATGGAATTGGCTTACTGGTTTGGGGCTTTGGTTTTCTGGTATCTGGATAAATGTTTTGCTGATGTCTTCTATATGGAGAGTCTGTTATATTTTGTGATCAAGCACTATACAGGTATATCTATAGAGACTGTTGGCACTGCAAATATTGCATTGGTGCTACAGACCTTTTTCAGATCAACTGCTACATAACCAGGTCTTCCCCCATCTTGAACACGTGAAGTTGATTTTGTGAATCCAGGTAAAAGATTTTACATTTTTCATATTAAAGGTAACAATATAAAACTACTCAGAATAGTTTCCTACAGGAAGTCTTTTCTGATCCACCTCAATTCTAGAGTCTTTTCTCTATATTTCCCATTTATCTTGTATATGGATCATTTGCACATAGTTATTTGCATGTTTTCTCCTCCAATAGACTGTGAGCTATTTGAGGGTAGGGACATTCTTTTGCCTTTCTTTGTATCCACAGCACTCAGCATAGCACCTGGCACATAATAGGTTCTTAATAAAAGTGTATTGACTGACTGACTAATTTTAAAGGAATTTGGCTTTTGACAAATGATGTGCATTAACAAAGAAACATAACAAAGAAACAAAAAGAAGGGAGTGGAGGACTCTCCAACAAGCCCTTTATTTCATAGACTGTTTCAGCAAGGTGAAGTGACTTGACTAAAAGTAGCCAGCTAATAAATAGCAAAACCAGCATTTGAATCCTGTAGTCATTTTAATTTTTAATGACACTTTAAATTCTCTTTGCATGCTTCATCATGATCATTTTTAATAGTAGCCTAATGAACTAAAAGCAGAAGGTTCATTTCTATTCATTTGCAGTCACCAATGCACCATTTGCAGAACCCCAATGCTTCAACTTTTAAACTGAAGTCACAGGAAATATTTTATTCAGGTAGTCTTTCAAAGTACTTCCTTATTCAATATAATAACATGGTTATCAATGATTCCACTAAACCTCAAAAGAAATGTTATAACCTGGCAAACTAAGGTTATCACCCAGAGAATTAAAGGTACAGAGAGGGGAGTGAGAGAGAAAGGGTAAAGAAAAAGGAAGCAGAAAATCTAGATCTCTATACAGATACCAAATGACTTTCAAATTCCTAATGAAAGAATGGAGAAACTAGTAATCAAATGCACAGAATAGGACCTGGCAAGGGAACTGATCATGGAGGAGATTTTTTCATAATTAAATGTCAGTACACATTTTGAAATATTGCCTGATACCTCCCACTCAATCACCCAGTGAGAAGAGAGAGAATGCTGTCTACAAGCATGCAGAATTGACAGCATCACTCGTTAGGTACTCCTTAAAGGAAGGAGATGCAAAACAGAAGAGACAGCTAGCATATTCGAAAGGAAACTCAATTTCAGCATTGAATGGAGTAGGATTCTCATTTCTTCCTACCTTTGAGTGGTTTACTCAACAGCTTATAGAACAAGTGAAGTGATACAATCTAGACTTGGTTTATCATCATGCTGTTTAGAAGGCTAAGGCAGTGGCATAAATATTTTCAGGTCAAGAATTAGGGATGGGGAGATGTATGAAATGTATATCTGTGAACAAGGTTAGCCTTATATATAAGTGAAGTAGGTGTCTGCCTACATGATATAGAACAACAGGAAATTCCTGCCCCATTTCCCTTAAAAACAACCCTACCATATGCCTCTTGCTATCTCAAATCCTACAATTAACAATTCATTCCATTAAGTTAGACATCAGACACTTATGAAAAGGAGAAGAGCTCTTTATCAAATTAATAGTGATTATGTATAGATAATTTTGATGCATTTTCCAATGTTATAGATCTGAGGCTAAAGCTTAAAAGGATAGATACAGACCTAGTAATAGTGGTAATTGTCACTGGCATCACGAATGGTTAGTTGTTTCAGTAGTAGCTGATATTTATATAGTGCTTAAACGTTTGCAAAGAGCTCTGCCTATATTATCTCATTTGACACATTAATAGGGATATGTCAAGGTTAAGACAGATCATGAGATCACAGATTTTGAATAAAAGGGACCTTAGGGATTACTTAGCCTAGCCCTCTCCTTGTATAGATGAGAAAACAAATCCTCCGAGGACTGGCATGATTTACACAAAGTCACTCAGCTAATAAGCATCAATACTGAGGCTTGAACCTGTTTCCTCTGAGTCCAAATCCAGAATGCCTTCCAGTAGACTATGTTGCTCCATGACGGAAAACTCCTGCTGAGCTTAATACTAAAGTAAAGTAAGAGGTAAGATCA